>JAOCNA010000013.1:3717701-3728788 GCA_026546675.1 Papilio helenus | reverse complement strand
TCGAGTGGCACTCGAGTGAGAAAGTTACCAGTGCCGAGTGACTCGAGTGAAAAATAATCACTCGAGTCCCATCACTAATGACACTAGTGTTGTACAAATAATTTTTTACATGTGAATGTATCCAGGGTTCAGAAAAGAAACGTATTTTTTTAATTTTAGTAAACATTCGAAATAAAATTATTTGCATTAATAAACTGGGATCTAATTAAAAAGCATAAATATACACATTTGTCCAGATTGGTCTGAAAACATAAATTATCAAAGCCGCAAGAAAGGTTACCAATGAAGAATCAATAACTAATAAATGGATGGAGAAAATGGAAAAGACATGATAAATAGTTATATTTTTATTTGTTGCCAGCGTCTGCCTTAATACACAGATAAAATATTACACATATAATAATTATTAACGCCGAACAATTAACTATTAGAATTAAATAATGTTTTTTGATTATTGTAAATGGGCGTACTTCGATTTTTATTTACATAAATACAAAAAAATAAAGTGTAGAACACAAATGCAAATACTTAAATTAAATTACATATTCAACAATATTAAATATGTAATACCAGTCTCACAATTCATTCTTATATCTATGTAGATTTTCGTAGGACAGAATTTTGATCAGCCGTTTACGATCAATTATTTTTATTATTAGCATTACGCTTACACGAAACTAAAAAAAATATTTTCTTTTGTATTAATATAATATCAAATTGACTACAGGATGTTTTGAAAGATATATCCTGTATGTTAACACTTCCAGAGCTGTATTTCATAATGTCCCCAGAATTTAATTGAAGATATACAGTTGAAGAATCAATTGGATCAGCGTGGAGACGCACAGCTGGAGAAGGTAATGGTACAACATATCTTTGTGAAAGTACTTCATTGCTTATATCATATTCAATCAGATTATAACAATTTAATTTGTCAACTTGTATAGCAATTATTGTATTGCGATTTAACCAGTACCAATTGTAAATTTTAAATGGAAAACTACACACATCTTTAGTAACAGTCTTCACAGTTTTGTATTCTAAAGGGAACTTTTGTGTTTGTTCAAAAAATATTAATTTTTCTTCTGTAGTTATAAAGAAAGCATTTGTGTTATGATTTTCACTATTTTGTTTATGAGATGGTGCGAAGTGTACTGAATTTATATCAGAATCTATTTCTAATACAAGACTGGCCATAGGTGGCGGAACTACAGTCTGCCTGAAACCTGTCAATAATAATTTATGCCCATCAATAACAGCAACCATGGCATCATCTTCACTATTCTTTCCATGACTATGACTGACTGTCCAAATCCAAGAATAAATATAATGTTTACCATTCTGTAAAATAATATGTAACTTTTTATTACTCGCAACATCAAAGTCATTGTCCCAAAAGATTTGATCAATTCTTTCTGTGTCACGAAATATCAAACTCTGTTTCTGATACCAATGGTAATTGCTTGTTGTAAAGAGAAGCAGCTTTTGTGTATTGTCTTCTAAATCTTTGCAGCTTAAAGTCAAGATTTCCGAGTCTGGACTCCAATAGAGATCATCCACAACTGTCTTTGAATTAACAGGAATGTTGAATTCTCCATGTTTTAATCCATTCTTTTCAAAGAATGATACAACATATTTATCATTGAGCTTTTGTGTTGTAGCTATCAAATTCCCTGACGGACGCCAAGTAAGATTAGTTTCAAGTCCTGGTTGCTTTTCACTTGTGTACTGTAAATTTCCTTCTCTATCAAATACTTTAAATCTCCTGAGACCATTCATTGCAAAACCAACTGCAAATAAATTTCCATCACCCCGCCATGTAATTTTAACAGATGAATCTATACTTTCATCTGAAAATTCCAATTTCTGTTTAGCAGCTTGCTTTCCAACTGATCCATGAAATTGTGTTTCTTTTTTCCCCCAGCCAACAGTTATAAATTCTTTCTTTCCAAAATCATCGCTCAACAATTCCACCTCAGATACTGGATCAAATGTACATGACATTGTTATCATTTTCAAATCTTTAGTGACTAAAACTAGTATGTCTTGGTCTGGACTCCACTCCATTGCCTGAAAAAATATGTAAACACTATGGTGGCTGTTTCAAAAAGGACTTACCCCGTAATAAAATTTGGTCAGAAAAGTTTACAGGACTCTTTTACTTGGATTAAGCTAAAATGAAAACAATATTTACCATCAATCCATTTTCAAAAACTCCCACTAGTTCACAATTGCATCCAGATTCGTCAACTGTGATTAGCTCTCCATTTGCTAAAGCAATGCACACCTGATTTGATAATGAGATGTAAGTTATATTAACAGGAATATTTTCACATTCGGAAATTTCAGATATATCTTTGGTCCAGTTAATAGCTCCGAATTCATCAATATTTGATACTTGTAGGTTATGTGTGACGGCAAAAAATTTAACTTTATTTTCTCCATCGTAATTGTAACATAAATGGAACTTTTCTTTTGAGTTCAAGTCAATATCTCTCGAATTTACTTCCCAAAGTTCTAAATTCTTCATAACTGTTTATTTTTGGTGAAATAAAAATAAGGAACAACGCTGTATAAATGTCAAAAATGTAAATATTCTGCTTCAAAGAGAAGACGACTTCTTTATGTCACTATTTAATAAGAAAGTCAAAGATTATGTATGTCAATTAATCGTGATTCCTCTCAAAATCGTAAAAGACTGCAGCCGATTGTATCGATTTCAAGATTTTTATGTATTAGTGAATCAAAAGTTTTTTTTACAATCATCAAGTGTAAAATTAATTAATTTGGTATTTAAAGATTCTGTTATCTTATAAATATCCAGACATTTAGCAAATTGTATAGACATAAAAATAGAGGGATAGACCAACTAACATAAAATTAAAATAAAACAAATCTTGTAAATTAATCTTACTATCAAAATTCTATTTAGATTTTATTATTTCATACAAACTCATTCTATTTAAACATCAGGGTAATAAGTACGTTCAAACTTCTGTTTAGATCTAGGATATGCCCTGAGAGCTTTAGGAATATAAGGTGGCAAATGTTCGTTCAATCGCCTTTTATATGGATTGATATCACGTTCAAAGAACCGCCTCTTCGCTTCAAAGAATCTGGTGTTATGTTGAATTTTGTAAATTCTTTCCCATAAATATATTTCTGGCATTAAAATATGTCTAGGTCTATTTGAAACAATATGTTTGTATGTAGACTCTAGCCAGCAGCGCTTATTATCATCTTCAATATCAGCAATGAGTTGCTCATCTTTACCCAAGTATGGTTTCATGTCATATTCCCGTTCTTCTGGAGTATTCAAGTAAAACTGAACTAACATCTTCAAGACATCTTCATTCATACCTTTCACTTGACCATTTTCTATAGTATCATACAACTGTAGAGGTGTTGTACCAAAGCATATATTGTGCTTTGGATTCTCATCCATTTGTTCATTATGCATAGAGATAGTATTCATTTGATACACATAGAATGACCATAATTTGGCATTTGTTATAACAGTTTGAGTAACAAGTGGATATGTTATATCATTGTAAGTGGTGAAGCCTTGATAATTAGCTTGAGCGAGAAGCCAGCCAAAACTAGCTTTCAAGGCTTGTGAATGTAAGGCATCAATATTATCTTCATGCCCATATGTTTCCTTTCTACTTAATATATGATCTCTCCCATGATAAGATAATAAGCCAAATTCATCATAGTCACCAGGCCAATACCCTGTAACAGCAACACAGTTTGAATGATACAAAAAATAGAATATAAGACCTTTAAAGATAAATGCATTATTTGACTGTTATTTTGATAAATTGACTGTTTTTTCAGTAAAATTAGAAAGACAGTTTATTTTAAATGTTCTCAATACCTGGGATATTAGTGCCATGCCTGAACTCCATGGAATAGCCAACACTTTCAGGTACATAAGTGAATTTAGGGACTTTAAAATCTGGGTTTGTTGCCTCCTCATACGGAAGAATAGGCTTCAGGGGCAACTGGCTTCTTACAGCTAGATGTGGCGTTCCTGCAAATATATAAACTTTAATTTCTGGTTGACAAAGAAATATAACTTTTTAGATGTAAACAAACTTACCAATATACTGGACTGGTCTATCAATGTTTTCATCAAGCCGATCATGCATCCAATTAAACCGTTTTCTCCATTGCCTTACATTTTGTGCTACATCAATACCACCTACAAACCAAAATGCTTCATGTCTGGGTTCATAATCTACCTGCAAAAAATAATGATTTTTAAATAATGAGAGATTCTGAGCTAGGATGTCTGATTTTTAATTTGTTTCTGTATAAATGTAGTAACAGTAATTATTTTATATTGACTTAATAATACTGTAGTTTTCTTGCTGAAATGATTAATATATACTTACTTGTGCAGAAAAAATATGTGGCAATTTATCAGCGAGTTTGTTACAGATAACTCTGTTGATCTGCCTTACTATATTTTTTGTGATATTCTCTTCTTTCAATTGTTCTTCTGATTTTTCTTGTGAATTGTTATGAATGTACCTAAAAGCATTAATTATTTAATACTTAATACAAACTTAGTTATAATTAACTACATAAGTAAATTCCATTTCTAAACTAACTAAGTTTTTCAAACATATGACGAAGAGTCATTGTTCAATATTTTCTTCAGAAAGGTTGTATTATTGTAGAAGTGGTGAAATAAAGATGTGAAATCATGCAGTGTTATAAAGTAAGAAATAAAAGTTTCATCTGAACTGTATTATGTCTCTGGGTTAATTTAATTCAAAATTTTGTCCTAAATATTCAGAAAATTAAATCATCACAATGTATACAAAAGACAATAATTACTTGACACTTTCAGATTCGAGGGCGATTATATCTTCAATTATTGATTTTGTTTCCTTTACAACTTGTTCTGCTAGGGGATTTGTCTCAGAGTATACATCCGGTAAGGAATTTACAGGTTTAAAATGTGTCCTGGTATAACACTGAACCAATGGCAAAGCATTATATGGTACTCTATTTTCATTTAACATGACGCATTTCCATCCGTAATACCGCGGCATGTTTAGTGCAATTTGCTTTTCTTCGACGGTATTCAATTTTTTTATTTTCTCATGAATGGATTGTCTTTCCCGCAATTTTCTTCCTTGGAGCGACATATCCAATATCGGGGGATACACGGGTGTCTCGGTATATTCATTTTCGTCAGGTAGTACTGCATGAGAATATCTTCTTGTCCACAATTTTAATTTTGATATGTTTCTATTTAATTTCGATAAATGCATTTTGTAATCGATAACTTTATTATTAAAATAACATCGTATAAACACAGTTCGACGACGAAATTATTATAGGTTATGTCCAACTGACAGTGACAGTCAGAGTCAATTACGACATTTCATAAGGTTAAGAGCTGTTTATACGATCTTTCATGCTTTTCGTATCAGTAAAAAATGTTGATATACGAAATAATAATTCCTATATGATAAGGATTTCGTTGCAAATGAATAAAAACTAACATGGTATAAAAAAAATATCTTATTTAGTTCATTTAAAAATAGGTATAATGTTTAGAAATCGATTTGTTGGAAATCGTTTCTGAACGTCCCTAGCCGGCTGATGCAAGAGCACAAAAGTGATTTGAGTTCGCCACCTGCCAAAATATTATAACCAAGTTTTGTAAAGATCCAATAAAATTGTGGTAAATATGGATGACGATATGATTTTTGATCCTTCTCTAAAGAAGAAAAAGAAAAAGAAGACTGGTTTCGACATGGATGCAGCTTTGGCTAGTGAACAAGGTGAAACCACATCTGTTGAAGCGCCCGTCGAGTCGGGTGACGTCGACGTGCCTGAGGACGAAAATCTTGATTTAGATAATTTTGGTAAGAAAAAGAAGAAAAAAAAGAAGACATTCTTTAATTTGGAGGAATTGGAAAATGCACTGCCAGAAACGACAGAAGAGAGACCACCTGCGGAAGAGCCAGAGCCCCAGGAGGAAGATCTTGTCGATGATCTGGATCTTGAGATAGATTTCTCAAAAACAAAGAAAAAGAGAAGGAAGAAAAACTTAGACGAACTGGTTGCTGAAGAGGAGAATAATGAGAACCAAGAGAATGCTGAAGATTTACATGGTGATTGGGTTAGCACAGACCGTGACTATACTTATGATGAACTCCTTGAACGTGTATTCGACATTATGCGCGAGAAAAACCCGGCTATGGTATCCGGTAAAAAACAAAAGTTCATTATGAGACCACCACAAGTTGTGAGAATTGGAACGAAAAAAACATCATTTGCAAACTTTACAGAAATTTGCAAAACCCTTCACAGGCAGCCAAAACATTTATTAGACTTTTTACTGGCTGAACTGGGTACCAGTGGGTCTGTTGATGGTAACAGTCAGTTGATCATTAAAGGTCGTTTTCAGCAGAAACAAATAGAGAATGTATTACGTCGGTATATTAAAGAATATGTAACTTGTCACACATGTCGCTCACCGGATACAATATTGCAAAAGGACACCAGATTATTCTTCCTTCAGTGTGAGACATGCGGCTCACGTTGCTCTGTGGCCAGTATAAAGTCTGGTTTCCAGGCCGTCACTGGCAAGAGAGCTGCAATTCGTGCAAAAATTGCATAAGATATTTTATCTAGATTATTTAAAAACAATTCTGTGTGGTACATTGATGTTTTAAAAATCTGAGTTGTGGGACCGAACAAAATTTTGTTTTCAATTGTAAATTTTGTAATAAATTAACAAATAAGTGTGCCTGTTCCTGTATTTACGATGCAAATTGGATCAACTAACAAGAATAGTTGGTAATTCATTCATTTAATCAAGAGTTTATTTTAGAGTTTTGAAGTTGTGTTGTCCCTGAAGTAAATGTACCCCTTCTCAATAACTATTATATATTATACATACAAATACATTAGTATAACATCTGTATTACTCTTGAATACACATTGTTTTTATATCAATTTGTTTTATTTTGTGAAACTAAACAGGAATTAAAATTATATTGACCTTTGTATGTAAATATCACTGATTGTATTATGTTTACATAAAGTTGTGAAAAAAACAATACCATGCATAAAAATTTGAATCAATCTCTGTTATACATACAACAAATATAACAAATACCACGACAACATCGTCATGGTATTTGTGGGCTCCAGCCCAGAGTAAGCTCTGTTTCTGGTATGAACCAAAGAGTATAAAACTTTCATCTCACTGTTATAAATGGACAAGTTGAACGAAAGTTTGTTACAAGGTATTTGAGAAACGGCTGCATGGATCTGGATAAAAATTAGTACAGATATAGAATGCACAGACTATTATTTTTTTTTTTAAATCCTATGTGGATAAAGTCACTAGTTATCCATAATTCTGTGGATTTTCCCTCCCCAAGTCTTTCATAGATTATTAGCATACATTTTTTTGTGAATAAGAAATTTGTTAAGAAAAGCCTTCTTAAAGTGTTTCATTCATTTGGGCTAAACAGGGCAAAGTAAAAATTATTTTTATTGGTAAAAGTTTTACTTTTACATAATTTAACATTAGTATATAGAAAAATAAAGAGTAATAAAAAGATAACAAATTTATAAAAAGGTAAAAATTGTATAGCCATATTTAGTAAGAAAAATAGTTAAAACTGTAAAAATTCACTTAAAATATACATATAAAATGTTATTTTGTTAGTCCTTAGGAAGTCTCTGTGGTACAAAGTCATGTTTTATGGCTTCATTAAGAGAATTTGCATAAAGATCTAAACGCTGTGTCATGCAAAAGCCCCATTTGTCTTTAATTTGCCGACACATATTAAGATCAAGTTGGGCTATTAATAGACCATCTTTGACTCTTGATAGCCCTGGAGTTCTGGAACCATCTGGTGCTGTAACATAACTGGAACCATAGAAGTGACCAAATTCTTTATGTGCAAGTTTGCCATCTCCAGAAGTAAACTCATTTGGAAAACTTTCTGTGCCAACTCTATTTATAGCACAGGTGAAGTAACTGTTAGCAATAGCTGCATTACGAGCTTCAACGGCCCATAAATGTTCACTCAGACCTGCTACTGTAGCTGAAGGATTGAAGACAATTTCAGCACCATTTACCCCAAAGACTAGCCAATTCAGAGGGTGATGCCGTCCATAGCAAATGTTGATTGCTATCCTTCCAAAAATTGTCTCAAAGACAGGATGTCCTGTGTTGCCTTCAAAGTAATATGTTGATTCATTAAAATCACCTACCCGGGGAATATGATTTTTTCTATGCTTTCCTATAACTTTACCGATTTCATTTATTACAACAGCTGTATTCCATATTGTGTCACCATGGATATCATCCCTTTCAAGTATGGGCGAGATTATCACCATGCCATATTTAGCAGCAAATTCTTTGAGGAATAATGTGCTAGGGCCGTCTACGGCTGATTCAGCAAACTCACACCAGGGTTGCTTCTCCCGTGTACAAAAAGCAAAAGGCATACTCCAAGCTTCTTGTAAACACAGAATATTAACACCTTCATCTCCTGCAGTTTCTATTATTTTTTTAACTTTCTCGAAAATTGCAGCTCTTTGCTCAACTATGGGTTTATGCGTGGGTATTGCAATGGAATTTTGGATCAAGCCAACTTTAACAACACGGGGTTTTCTTATTTCCTCTTTATTTGCGGGAAAATCATAACATGATATTTCGAAATTATTCTCATTGCCATATTGAAGACTTTTATCTTTAACCTTAATTTCACGATTGTCTGTTCTTCCGTAATGTATTCTGTTGAATTCCAGTAAATCGGCTCCCGAGAGATTGTTTCTTATAAGTTCGTCCAAACTTTTTAATTCTATTCCTTCCATATTTTTGATATTATTTAAAGTAATTTTACACAGTACAGTTATAAATAAAGAAATATAACGTATGACTTCTGTTAATATTTCTTTATTGTTTTATGTTTACGCTATTGGAGTGGAGTGGTCAAAACGTCAAAAAAGATAAAGATATCAAATTGCACAAATGATAAGATAATTAAGGTCACACCAGTGTTGCTAACATTGATTATTATTTAGAAATTAACTTGCTCTACAACTAGTTAACATAGCATTAATTTTTAAATCTTTTCGTAACTCAATTTTATTGTGCCGTTGCATAGTACATTACTGTAATATTGATCACATAAGTGAAATTAAACGGCATTATCTATTTTTATTTATCTTTTTATTTTATTTTACGAAAATTGCCTACATTTTAAATTACAATATTCAATGTATATTGCGATGACGCCTTAACTAAGTGAATCCGTACTTATCATGTAGCTTGTATACACTTGTTCGATTTTTTTTCAATCTATAACTCCGAGTCCGTGGTAATTGCCTCCTGAAAATCAAGTGATCATATAAAATCTTTTGAAATAACATCAATACATGTAGGAGGCGATTTTTTTTTTCAAATAATCGCGCACTTTTTAAATCAAATCATGTTTAAAAGACTGCCCATTGATTTGTACAAATCTTGCATTATTTTAATGTTACTCAACTTTATGTGCCTATTTAGTATAAATTGTTAATAACTTACCGTCTGTTGACAAGACTAGGCTTTGCTGGATCTTGTGGGCGACGGAGCCAATGCATCCCTGTTGCAAATACTCTGTTATTAATATATACTTTTATTTCTCACATAAGAGTTGCATTGTAGAAGGCAAACTAGTAAGTTTTGCACCTGCCTTCAATTAACTATGGAATGTCTCTACTCAAAACAACCACAAAGATGTTGACTTGCTGATTGGTATCCTAAACATGTTGAAGAGACAAAAACTTTATTTTGTTGTCTCGCAGATCGTGGTACTTATCTAGATTGTGTGGTCGAGAGAAAGTATTTTGTTAAAATATAGTGTTTGTCACTACATAATTATCTAGTTATTTAAAATAAATAGTATAAATTACTATTTTAAACTTTTAAAGCCATCTTAGTGGATTTGAAATGATCATTTAGTTAACTTAAAAATATTAAGGATTAGAAGGGAGATAGGAAATGGAGTATTTTAAGATTTGTTAAAAAGAAACAACTCGCTGATGTTACTATTTTTATTATAGTCTTAACTATTTAAGACAACCGTGTCCTTAACAAAGACACACATACAGAAAGTCATGGATGCAGATGGGAAAATGGAGCAACTACATAATCGGAGTCTAGGCCTCGGCACCTTACTTTCCGCAGCTACACCCATACCAGATGCTCCTCAGTACCACAAGAATCGTAAATACGTTAACAATATACATATTTATACAGCATCTATATGTACAGTTATGTATGTGTGTAACACCCAGCGGTCCAGACACGCTCGGGGCAATCCTATCCTTCACATTGCGGACATTACGCCCACAATACACTCCCAGAGCAAGCTTCAAATTAGAATATACTGGCAGTGCAATCGACTTACGCACAATTCGTACCATTCACTAATCATTACATTATTGACAGATATGTTAGCACGAGAAATATATTACAAAAAAGCTTTGGAAGAATTTTATAAATTTTAAATGTACTCGATTAATGCGTAATTATGACCGCAGTATACCTTCCCCTACATGAGATCGCAGTCTCACTACGATACTTAGAAATATCGGTAATTTGATTGGATGACAATAGGCTTACGAAACAAAGCGATGCCTTTAAGTGTTGAAATCAGCCATAGATCAGTGTGTGCCGTGGTCGACAAAATCATTTGAAACATTTTATTCAAACATTCGCAGTCGGCATACGCAAATCTAAATACGTATGCAGTTAGGTACGTACAGTTATAGAAATAAATTCGCTTCCCACTTAGGATCATTTATGTGTCATCTCACCATAAGAGCTATTTAGCACGTATGTACGACAAGCCTTCACCGAAATGGGTACGAAATAAATGTCCTCGAATATGGGAATATAAGGGCATGCCTATTGAAGAATAAGAGTTATTCCAGAAGGTACGTGCAAAATTTAAATGTTTTATTACATTCAGAAATTCGGCACCGTTGGAGTCTGTGAGAACTAATGCGGGAATGCCGGCGACGCCGAGCGCGGTGGGCAGAGCTAAACGAGCCTC
>JAOCNA010000013.1:3598052-3608838 GCA_026546675.1 Papilio helenus | reverse complement strand
TGTTAAACTTTTATATTATACTAGCTGTTGCTCGCGACTTCACCCGCGTGAAATTAAATAATATAGCCTATGTTACTTACAGATAAATTATGTTTCTAACAGTGAAAATCGCAGACAAAAGTTACTAATATCTAACAAGAAAAATAATTTATCTGTGAGTAACATAGGCTATATTTTTTAATATCACGCGGGTGAAGTCGCGAGCAACAGCTAGTTCATTCTAATTCATTTCTAGATGACGTGAAAACGTGGTAATTTTATAGAAATATGCAAAGACAAATCCATTCTCTATTTTCTAATATAATAATTTGAGGGACGATAACATATTTTGGCAATTTTTTAAGCAGTGGAAGCAGATTGTAAAAATGTAAATTTCACTCACACCACTAAATTATTGAAAGTCGTCAAATTTATTTTTATTATTGGACATAATGTGAGGGCTGGATATGAGATATTCCATTCTAAATAATCCATTTCCACGCTCATTACTGTCGGCGAATTCTGTTAAGGAAAAAAAATATTGAGGAATCACATACATTCTTTTTGAATACAAAAAAAACGTATTGTAAATATAAAAATTCCATGTTTTAATACTCACTACAAATCGTGAAAATTGCGATGATAGTAGACTGTATATAATTATCAGCGAAAATATGAAACTCGACGCCCAAAATAACCTAGAAAAAAATATACATCACATTTAAGATGACAGCCTTTTCTATATTTGACAGTGGAACCCTACGTTATATTATATACCTTTCTATCCAGTGTATATCTTGGTTAACAATATAAGGCAAGCCATGCGTAGTCGAATTTTTAATACCAGATCTAATATCATTTATATAATTTTGTTTAACTGTCTTACGTTTATTTTTAAATCTTTTACTAAACACCACGTTTTGGACCATTATTTCTATATTACTAAATAATTATTGTATTTTAATTACTATTTTATGATCACACAACTTCTTGTTAGGAAAAGTTAATAACAGTAACTCTAGTACCTACATTTACTGTGTGGACTAATGATTTGTAAGACTAAAGCGTACATGGAGTAGAAACGTATTATTTTTTTTACTACTTGAATTAAATATGGCCTGTATTAATGGTTGTAGAAAATAAATAGTAGGCCTTGTATTGAATATTGTAAAAGAGTAACAAGGTCAATAAGTTAACAAGGCAATGTTACCTTCTGGCGGCTTGGAGCGCAACTGGTCGGGCACGGTGTGAGAACGCGAGGGGCGGACGAAGTCTGGAAGGGCCCCTCCGTGCGTCTTCCCCGCTAGCGTTGAAGTAGTTCACAACAATATTTTTAAAACGTTTTGTTCTTTGACTTTATGTTAAAAATGTAGCTTTCTTTGTCAAGAGTTAACGATACTGGAAATGTTGATATAAATAAAATAAACCACTATACAAATAAGGAAAGTAGACAACAAGGAAATTACAGTTCTACCATTATCAGTGAGCCGTTTCCTCTTATTTCAGCGAAAACGGTTTAGTTTAAGTATTTTAGCATACTTTTTTATGTAATGTATAAGTATATTAATTTCTGATGTTAATTTCTAAGTCAATTTTAATCGTTATAGCCTTTTCTACACAAAACAAGTGAATAAACTAGTACGGCTCGTTAAAAATTTAACAGAAGGCTTCATCCTCATTGACATTTCGTTTGTTAGGAACGTAAAATGTCCGGTGCTCGAGACTTAATGTAAGTGACGTCACATCAGTGGAGCTTAGTGTGCTGTGACGCGAAACGGACTGGCCGCCTGACAGATGGACACTGATACTTTAATACTAGCCGTTTGAAATACAAGGCAACTTATTTAGTGCTAAATGCGATAAATACCTTATATCCATTGCCCTGACGTTATTAGACAATTTCCTCTATAAACTTTACTTCTTCCTTACATTCGTAGAAAAATAAAATACAAAAATATTGAGTAACCACTCTATGGTTGTCTCTAGTAATATAACGTACACTTAATGGAAAATAAATTGTTTACAAACAAAGCCGTCCTATTTCAGATATTCTTTTTGTCATACAATATTAATAAGCAAGTTGAGTACCTTTACAAAACTTATTTATGTGTTTCATATTATTATTTGTTAATAAAACACTATGTTAAAATTACTGTGTCGAAAAGTGAAGTGAAGAAGAATGAGTGAGTTCCAGAATCAGTTGCACAAGCGCACAAAACATGATACGAAGGGATATGGAACGGTGGAAATGTCTAGTTCTAGCGTAGCACTTACGTAGCTAAGTTACAGCATGTGTAGCAAGTACGTAAGAAACTGGCAAGGCAGTTGCAGTCTGTATTATGTGCGAATATCGTTTGAACAGAATAATTCGTAAGTTTCGAGTATTCGAACTCCTTTAGTTCGTATATATACCGTTAAAAAAAATTATATAACAGTATCGTAGCATATTTGTAGAACATATTTGATAAGTGTAATTTGAAAGCCATACTTACGTCATAGCTAGGGTTATACATTGGGTATAACAATGACTCAAAGCAGCCGTTTTCACGTTTTAAGCGGCGAAAAACATTTTTTAGCTTAGATCATTCCAATCTGTCATTGATTCTAATAAAATACCTATCAGTAAACTTAAATCTATTTTTTGACTCAATATCTCGAAAAATATATTTAAAACTACGACTTTTTAAGTCGACAATTTATTAATTAGTCTTCTTACCTCGAAGTTTTTGTCGAATTTATTGTTTGCTTGCTCCTGAGATTCCTGCTGTCATTATTGTACTATATTTAGGAAGTTATTTTGACTAATTCTAGTGTTCTACATAAGTTTGATAATATAATTTTGTATGGAATCGCTATGGGTAATAGAATTTAAATAAAATATAAACCTAAAAGCCACATACTTCGAGGTTCACATTTTATGTATGAAATGTATGTTTAGGTTAATAAAACAAAGTTATAACAATAAAACATTTATTTTTATTCTTAGGTATAATTTAACAATTTCTTAAAATAATTCTTGAAATATTCGTTGGAACGTAGACTGAATTTTTAGTAAATTGGGGGTGTTCTTATCCATATATATTCCACTTTTACTATGTATTTCATTCTTTTAATCTTCAATCAGCTTTTCCATAAGTCTTCAATACAGCTTCTTACCTAACCCGGACCTAAAACAAAAATTATATCAGGGTTGGTTATTTTTTTTGAGCGAATTCCCAAAAGAAGGTACTCAATTCGTCTGTATGTTTTTTTTTGTGTGTTACGGCATAACTCCGCCCCTGGTAAACCGATTTTGAAAATCTTTTTCACAAGATACGTCGTTCAAGCCATATCGTGCAGAATTTTAAAGTACTAGTATTAAAAAAAAATACTTTCTAAAATATTGGCAATGTTGACTCTCTAGAAATAAGAATCGTATGTTTACCTTACGAGTAAATTTAAATAAAAATCTAAATTTTACTTTTAAGAATTCATACCTTCTAGAATATGAAAAATTTTAATGACTTTCTTAATCTCCGCTAGTCACGGTCAAAATCAATATAATTCTATCCGTCAAATATTGACGAAATGCAACGTTCTGGAAGATTGTGAAGTACCTTCATTTTAACCATCTTTTGACTCCTGCGAAGGAAAAAAAAACCTTAAACCAAGTATAGTCTATAATAATTAAAATTGTAATCTACAAAATCATTTTGATACAATTTGTACCATTAAAGCTTACCTTCATAATTTTTTCAAATACCCTCAATAGTTGCGGTTTGAATCTCTTCCTACCGGAATTCTTTTTCGCCTTGACGGTCATCTTTTATTTTATTTTATATAGCATTCACTGGAACCACTCCTGTAATACATTTAAAGAATTAAAGAGAAGCAAAAAATAAAAAAATACCGATGTAAAAACTTGAAGACGTGTAGATTATAACATTCACAAGGACATGGTTGAAGAATTCCTCATAAAAAACCCACCAACGACCAATTATTCCGCACCAGAAACATTGCTGAACACGGCAACAAGTTTAAAGAATATTCCATACTGCGATCTTCAAGTAAAATTTCAATGTACTCTGCGTCAGTCTAGTCCATGCAAAACCCAAATAAGAAATATCCCATATTCGATAGCAACTTACCATCTGCCTTGAAACAAACCATGGAAATGCCACACATCTCCTACTGTGAAGAACATTTCAAACAAGTAAAATACAGAGCAGATTCATCAAAATTTATAAATTATTTAATATAGGAACCAATAGAACAGAACAATTGTAAATTTATTAAACAAAATTATCCCAAACATGTGGTTCATTTATCTCAACGAATAAGAAATACAGAGAAATTTACCAACATTTTGCACCAATTTGAAGGAACTTACCTAAAACATGAGTTTTAAGCGACTTTGCGATTTTTTATGATTATGAGTCAAAATGATTTTTTATCGAAGTATCTAGGCTATTTATCAAGAAAATATAAATAAGATTCCTTGGATATCACAAGAACCAATTTTAATACGATGTACATTTGAAACATTTCGTGCCGATAGACCAAACATTTGAAGCAACCGATTTTTCACCTTTATTCATAGAAGTTCCATAGAAAAAAAAATAACTTCCGTGCAATTATTGCAACAAAAACCATCCACTCCAATCTTCCTTGGACTACGGCACATACGAAAAGGAAAATTAAAAATATACATTACCTAAACTGAAAGAATACTATGCCTCTGCTCTTTGTTGTTGGTATTTCTGTTGGATTGCTGTTTCGTAGTCAGGTGCTGGCCTGTAGGAAGGGAGCAGGGCCCTGTAAGAGATACAAAAGGGTTACGAATGGGAGGGTATTTGCGAGGGCATTGGTATTTCCATCTGTGTGTGTGTGTGTGTTTGACCTGTTCCTGTGCAGCGGCTGCGGAGGGTGGTCTGCCAGCTCGAGGCAGGAGGTGGAGTGCGCGCGGTGCGCAGCCGTCAGCGGCTCCAGGCGAGAGCCTGCCCCAACCCCAGCACACTCCCGCACGTCTAACTCCTCACGGCTTTCAGATAGACCGTGTTCCTAACAATACAGGGTACAAATAAAAATATTTCGACTACATTGAAGTAAAAAAACTATTAAATCGAGTAGATATTCGTACCTAAGTCAAATTACATGTTTTATAGCATATCTATTAATCTATATACTTTGATTATTCTCCATTAAAGGAAATGATTAGTAAAAGTAACACGTAAACAACACTCACCAAGTTCTACACCATTGAACAGTTTGTTTTGTACATAATCAAGTGGTTTTTCAAATAGATCTAAACAGCGGTCTTATTACAGTCAATAGACTTACTTTCTATACGGTTGTGCGTGCACGCTGAACATGTTACGTTTTACGTTGGTACTCAACAGAGCGGACCGGTGGAGATAGTATATAACTCAAAAATCCAATATTAATAACATTGTATGAAACAAAAAAAAATATAGATGGAATGCTTATTTCATCTGTATTTTTTTTGTTAAGCTGTTGGCTATTTTCATAACCTCGATTGAAAGACCAATGAGATGATATCGAGTGATTCCCAGCCTGAGAAATAGATTCTCTTATAATTGGATGCAAACAATACGTTGTTAGAAATTATTTTTCTAACTGAACAGATCTTTTGAATGAATCCTACGAACTTTAAATAAAAGACAAGTTAAATACCTTTGATCGTTACCGAATCATTTCTACAAACATGTTATCTCAGTTTTTGTAAGAGATAAGAGACAAGAATACCTGGAAGTTAGGTCGTGGTTCATCATGCACCACATTGGTGGTGAGAGCTGGTCGATGCCTCATATAGAAGGTGTGTTGCTGCACACACATTCTCCACACGTACTTGCCATCTTCAGGACTTGGGAGTACAAACGCCGCTGAACCCAAAGGCCGCTGACATTCCACGCTGAACGTCCGTTTATGGTTGATTACGTTCGTAATATCCATCCATCTATATATCAGAAAATAAATTACATAAATAAAAAGACATGAAGCCTGAGTCTATAGCAGTTCAGAGAATAGAGTCATGGGGGTCGTCAGATAATGGGTAACAGATTTTATATCTATTTTACTATCATATGGAGGAGAGGGCAGCTACCTCTACCCCCTAGCAACTTCTACGAATAGGTATTTTCTTATAAAAGGGGAATTAGTGAGGGAAGGACATATAGGAAAGGTTCTGTGTCCATTTACATGAGCTATAATTTCGCTATTCTAGAAATAAGACAGCGCCGTCTCTAACTATAAAAAATACAATGCCATTAAAGTTCTGGCCAGACAACTGAGTATCAAGTATTCGTTTCCTTTCCACCCTTCTCTTAAGAGGAAAGGATGTGAAGGAAAAGTGGATTTGAAGGTTGAGGAGACGCATAAGAAGGGGTCCTGTTTATGTGCGACTCCTATTCCATCAACTAAGGGTAGACAACGCAGCTGCAATTCCGGATGTCTATGGGCAGCGGTCGTTTCGCCATTTCGGCGGATTCACGTGGCCGCTTGCTCGTTTGCCACGTTATAATATAAAAAAATAAGCATTGACCTGTAGAACGTAGGAGTGTCGCTGGTCTCCGTTAGGACTCTAATGCCAGTGAGAGAGACAGCTAGCGTCACCTCGCTCTGGTCGAGGCTTTACGAAACACTATTGACACTTTAACACTAGCACTTTCAATTCGCGGTCACTTAATCTTCTTCGCAATTCGCTTAAGACTTCTTCTTCGCAGTTCACTTTCCACCGTATGACTCCCCGAGTCATGTTTGACTCGCTAGTGTTTGATGGAAAAAACAAGGAACGGTTTATTGAATCAATTTGAGTTTTAATATTACCTGAATCTATTAACATTTTATGTGTTATTTCAATAACAGCTTTTCAACCATCTGCATATAAATGTAGTAATCATGTCAATGCTATTAAAAGTTTTTTTTTTTCACTTTGTATAAAGGAGTGTTGCACATAAGTATGGTGGAATACTGAAACAGCATTAGATGCTGTTACATATGCAATGTTACAGCATTTAATGCTACAAAGCAAAGAGTATAAGATGAGTTTCAGTATTAAGTTGTTGGAAGTTATTATATCTGGGCTGTATTGTATCTGGGTGTTGAAATTACTTGGCAAGCTTTATCATAGTGTATAAATTGATACTTGCAGTATGGAAGCCAAAAGTACAGTTTATTCCGATGGTAAATTATTAAAATTATATACAGTAATTGGTATAAAATGTAATTACTACTCTATCTTGTCTTGTTGATACTTTGATGCTTCTACTTTCAACTTACTTTTCAATATACAATATGGCAAAGGTGTTTGCACTTAACACAGTTAGATGGGTTGGGTGGGTGTAATGTATTTGGCGGTGGCAGGGTGGTGGGGCGATGCCGCGCTGCAGCAAGCGGTCGCGCAGCGCCGCGCCCAGCGACCTGCTGCCCGCCGCCACCGCGCTCGACGACCACCACCGCCACAAGCGCTCGCGCAACACCAGGTTCATATCTTCTGGCTCAACCTATACATCATTTTATCAATCATTCGTCTTCTTGCTTTTGGAAAAGGTTTAATTAACCTAATGAGCAATTCTGCCAAATTATGTATTTATAATTATACATTGTTCTGTATGTTAATTAGTAATATTTTACCTATAGTTGTAACATCAAGGGACATACTTGTTTTCAACATTTCAGTTCAAGAAGACATTCCAAAGTGGAAGACTCCAGCTTTAGTGTAAAGAAATGTTTAGCGTGGTTCAAAGAGTACACAACAGTGACGGAGCCTGATGTGTTAGGTAAACATGCAGACCTCCCTTTGCGCTCACATTGCACTAAGTTATGTTCGGCTTATAGCTTCACTTTATATCTACAACATTAAGATTGTTCATTTGAAAAATATCAAGTAACAATATAGAAGCAAACTGATCACTGAGCAAAAGTTGTGTGTGCACAGGGCCTGAGGGCATGGAGAAGTTCTGCGAGGACCTAGGCGTGGAGCCGGAGAACGTCGTCATGCTGGTCATCGCGTACAAGATGGCAGCAAAACAAATGGGCTACTTCACACAAGAGGAATGGTTAAAGGGTAAAGTGTACAACAGATTTATGATGACATCCATTAATTCCTGCCAATACTAGTAGAGCTACCGGCCAGTGCAGGCAGCGCTGTCATGACACGCGCGACCATTATTTTTAGAAACAGTTATCCTAATGTGTGTCCTGTGCAGTGCAGTGTAGCACATTAGTCGTGTTGCAGGTTTGACGGAGCTGCAGTGCGACTCCGTGCACAAACTGCAGACCAAATTGGATCACCTGCGGAACACCCTCAACGACCCCTGCATATTTAAGGCTATTTATAGATACTCGTACGACTTTGCCCGAGTAAGTTAATTTTCAATTTTTGTCCGGGATTTGTTACAAAAATAGTGTTACAACGTGACCGCTCGTGGCTCGTCGTAGCCCGTATAGTATCTTTTATATCTCGCAGCGGCTCCGAACATCTCTAGTTTTCGTGCACATTTGTAAGAGCAGCGAGGGCACGCACGGCGCAGCGCATAGCCCAAGCTCGTCGTCGTGATATTTGAAAATACTTTCAGCCAATACGAGTGGTCCGATTTATTTGTCCCCATCGCCTATCGGTCGATCGACCCGATGGGATTTTTTTTTCCCATTGGGTAGATTGACCGTAAGGCAGTCACACAATAGTTGTGCGGCGTGCGGCGTGCGTGACGCGGCGGTGTGCGCAGGACAAGGAGCAGCGGTCGCTGGAGACGGGCACGGCGCGCGCGCTGCTGGGCGTGCTGCTGCCGCGCTGGCCGCTGCGCGCCGCCGCCGGCGCCCCGTGCCCACCGCACATCCCGACATCAAGAAACTGCCGATTCCTGACGGTAATGCCTAGATTTAGAAACATCGTAACTATAACATATTTACGCTTCGATAGATCCATATACACATACTAACTTTGCTTTTTCGGAATCATATCAGATTGTATTAGAAGAATAGGAAGTAGATGAATGTGCAGTAAATTAACACTATAACTTCGGCACCACGGGCAAATTCAGGCGAAAAACTTATTTTAGATAATAAAAAGAAACTTGAAACTCTAAATTTACTAAAACACGAAACATAAATTGTCTTAAACGACAGATATCAAGATCTTTAATACCCACAAAGCTTCTGATCCGTCACTTAGAAAATCTTACTTCTTACTAATCTTACTATCTTACTTCTTACTAATATTATAAATGCGAAAGTTTAGATGGATGGATGGATGGATGGATGTTTGTTAGAGTTTGTAGCCTAAACGGCTGATCGGATCTCCATGAAATCCGGTACAGATGTAGAGCATAGTCTGGAAGAACACATAGGCTACTTTTTATCCCGGAAATAGTTACAATTCCCGTGGGATGCATTAATTTTGTTTTTTAATATTTACTCGATAATTCTGCAAATTTAGCACAGTGCTGTTGTTGAAACTTTATCCAAATTAAACTATAAACCTTTATAAACAACAATATTTTTACAACTGACGAATATTCCTTACCTCAATCTAAAACTTGGATTGTTATCACAGAATTAATTCCGCCTCCTAACGTCTTATCCGTCCAAACAATACGAACACCCTCTGTCGTGCCACCTAAATACGCCAACAGGGCCAAGAAATTACTTGACGGTCAAAATATCTTAGTTATGACCGGTGCTGTCCGGCACAAGGCTTAGGTTTGCCAAGTTTCAACCCCCTTCCACCCTCCGGCCTCCCTAAAGGCAACCCCACCCCTATAGCAGTTATTAATAAATCTATCTGCGCATATTCGCAGAGCTAAAGACAGTTTCGATAGTATTCAAATGCGAGGGAATGCTTTCAACAGACAGGTATCGGACAATGATGCTGACTGGTTTCTTCAATAATAACTTTGACGTCGGTGACTACGTCAGTCTAAGGGCTATAGAAATTCGGTCTTTAGTAATGCATTTCGCAAATCAAAGAAAGCTTTGAGACCATAACTTTAAACTACTTAATTAAATAGTACGGTTTGATCATTGGATAGTCCAACTTTGAAAAAAAAAATAGACTAGCTGTTGCTAGAAGTTGAAAGAATTTTAGTAGAAGATTAAAATCGGCCAAGTAGTTTATTAGGTTATTTCAATAGATACAAAAATACAAATCTTTCCTTTTTTTAATATCAGTATAGATAAAAATTGTACAACTAAGTTGCAACTGCTAGCAACAATAAAATTGAAACACAAAGACTAAACAGAGAGATAGAAGCAAAAGATAAAACACATATTCTAGATGTCGATGATAGAAATTACAATAGATATTAAGTCAGTTGCTGAAATGAAAACAAAAATACGTATTCAGTTCGAATGGAACTCAAATGAATGCAAATTGAAATCAAAATTCATCACACACTTGTAAGTGAATTACAAGGCGAAGTCGTCTGCGTGCTGACCGCTATCGTCCGAGCAATAGATCTATACGTATGAATTCAATTTGCCAAATTCAGTTCCAAAGTTATTGCTAACTTGCACTATAGTTCTTTGAGTTTGGATAACATTGTGGTAGCAAGAGTTGAAGATAATTTTAATCAAGTGGAACTTATTTTTGCTTTTGAAAATAATTTGGTTAAAGACAATTTGAATTTTGATTACATTAAGTTTGAAGACATGATTGTAAAATGTTTCATTTACTAGTTGTGATTATGTTACTATTATTACTTTAAACAAAAGCGGCCAGCATAACCAGCGTAACCACCACCACCAACAGCATTCCTTGCGTACCGTTTCCGGAGCCGCTGCTGTTACCGCTGCCCCCCGCAAACCGATC
>JAOCNA010000013.1:3587023-3597952 GCA_026546675.1 Papilio helenus | reverse complement strand
GTCCCATTGGGCCCAGTAACTTTTCATCATGCTACCGTAACTGGCCACTTGATTCCACCGAGGTCGGGTTGCTCCGGAAATCTTAATTCAATATACACTTTTCTCCCTTCATTTGCGAAAACATTTCGCGTTCCAACAATAAACATGTGTTAGAAAAATCAGACTTCGTTTTATCTAGTTGATGTGATACCAATTATTACCTTAATGCCAACCACATAAGAGTCAGTTTCTCATATACATTTAACCATTCGTTAGTGTTAGTGTGTTTCCGAACTACGTAACTTGAGCTTTACTCCTTTAAAATTTAGTTTAACTTAACACTAATGAATCACTAGGTAATGATAAAATAAATGGAAACTTCAGCAATCCAGCATTAGTCAATGATTCTTAGTTGATTGTAACACGTTATTTCAACAAACATACGTAAACTCGCAACAAATCTGATTAGACTAAAACTAAAGTATAAATTCGAATAAAAGCAAGTATGAATTCTCTGCCTAATATAAAAAAAAACTTTATTAGAAGCCCATGTGTCCCAAACTATATTCTACATCCATGTCAAATTTCATCGAGATCCTTTGAGCCGTTCCGCAGACTTCTAACAGACATCCATCCATTTAAACTTTCCCATTTATATTAGTAAGATGTGAAATCTGATAAGAGTACACAGACACGAAAGAGAGTGGTATATACTTGATTCTATATTTTCCATTTCTACTTGAAGTCGAGAAGACCTGTCGACTGGTTACTGTTGCAACTTTTAGACCGTATCAACACCTAAAGTATATAACCGCAAACAATCAAGCAGTTATCAAATAATGCGACGACACTAGAAATTGACTAATCCAAATAACTTAGAAACATTTTTCTGACTATATGATATTTTCACCATCAAATTTATAAAAAAAAAAAAATTAATGTTGTAGTTCCAGTTAGTGGGTGTTCCTTAATCTAGATAATTTTTGTATACCCAATAACTAAGATGATAACGTCCACCTAAATACATTTTAATAAAAATAAGTTAATAACTTGTAATGTTACATAGACAATATAATGCAGATATATTAATATTAACATGAAAATTCAAACCTTTGCCCCTTAGAAGAATCGCACATCAATCGTCCTGCCATCGATGCGAGTCCTGTCAAACATTTCTGGAAAATTCCTTAAGAAAATTATTGCTGTTGCATTTTCTTCATAAATCTGTCCAGTAGTTGGAAAACTAAACTTTCTAGCCAAATTACATTTTCATTGTTTTCTTATTGACAAAATAACTTTTAAAAATTTGATATTTCGAACAATACTATCAAACTACACAGTAGGAGATTTGGAACATCAACTATAACAAACAGTAAACATAAAATACTTTTCCGTTCTTGATCTACAAATAAAACGCTCAAAAAACAGTAATTCAAGTTATTCTAGAAACAATAATTTTGGAGTTGTTTAGTTTTCGAACCTACACACCTGTAAAAGTACATATTTTACAATATTATCTTAAATTGTGTTTTAAAGGATACTGATAGCTCTTTCTGCATCCCACTCCTTGTGGAAGCGGACGACGGCGGTGTCGGAAGCTGTCATCTCCGCGAACTTCACGTCACCGCACTCGCTGAACTTCTCGCGGATCAGCTGCCACGTCACCGTCGGCGGCAGCTACCACAAAACATATTAATATTATATTTAACACTTAATGCACCAACAATACAAAATTTATACTAAGCTTATCAACTACAAGATTTGTGAAAGAACAGCCAAATTATACTACCATTTGCATGAATATTACATACATTAGTACAATTTGGACATCTGCAAAATAAATGCTTGTTTGACAAAACGCCTTTCATCTTGTAAGAGCAATAATACTGTCTTGGTAAGCGCCTGTCGCTTTTTGAAGAGCAACGGATAATCAAAAGTTGTAACTGGCTTAAAAACACGCATTCACTTCTGGCAAAATCTGTTTCATTTTACTAGTTATATCATAGTGATATATACACTTTTTCTAATAAAATTCTTCAAGTTTTCTAAAACTAATTAATTCGGGTAAGTAGAGTTAAAGAATCTTCTTTTGAAAGGAGATACACCTTAGTTGCTTCTTTTAAATCTTTACTTACAAGACAACTTCAGGTGGTCTTATGACTGATTTACATTATTCCAGTAAAATAGGACTGTAGCGCTCAAAACCAACACTGGCATACAACTAGCATGTGGCAGTGATCCTATACAGTGTCAGACCATATCCTACCCTAAGTAAGAGGTGACTAGGCCATAGTCAACCACGCTAGCCAAGTTGGTTGACTTCATACATATCTTTGAATTTCTTTGCAGATATGTGCAGGTTTTCCTTCACCGTAAGAACTAAAAGTCAGATATACTAAAAAAAATAATGAA
Source organism: Papilio helenus (assembly GCA_026546675.1). Taxonomy (NCBI): domain Eukaryota; kingdom Metazoa; phylum Arthropoda; class Insecta; order Lepidoptera; family Papilionidae; genus Papilio; species Papilio helenus. The sequence goes on along the minus strand of JAOCNA010000013.1, from coordinate 3,595,561 downwards.
AATGTCACTTACATTAGTAATGATGACCATATCAGATATTTTATCTCTTGCATTCTGTTCAGGTCTGGAATCTCTGACGTAGCTCTGACTTTGGTGACTGGGGACCGATGGGTTCACTACCTGTCTGTTGGGACCTGGAACGGGACCAAAACCTATTAAAGGAATATTTTATATTTCACTTATTAATATAATTAATTATAATGAAGCGTCGATTATCCAAACTAAAGAAAGAGTTTAATTAGATATCTAAATTTACTTGTGTAGTAAAATATGAAGAATATGCCAATTAAATTGTAAAATCTTGTAGAAACAATTGTTTTTCTATGGAATTTAAGAGTTTTAATTAAATGTGCCATATCCATTGTTTACTATATTTAGGCTAAAGAAAAATATCATTGACTAGCCTTTGCCCACAACTTTATCTGCATGGAATTTTAAAAAAACAAAAGTGAGTAGTCTATGTATTCTTCCAGACTATATTCTGTATCTGTGCTAAATTCAATCAAGATCCTTTCAACAGCCCATAAACTCTAAAAAACATCCATCCATCTAAAGTGTCTATAGCCTAATGGTTTTGTGTAAGGACTACAGATCTTAGGGTCGAGGGTTCAAATCCCGTCATTTGACTATCCTCGTGAACCATATCCTAGCATAAGCCTAGAGCTTGGTGTGGTTAAAAGAAATAGAAGATAGACACATTCTTATTTGAAACATACAACCTGCAGTTCGGATAATCGACGCTCTATAATAAAAATACATACCTGATAATGGTCCACTGCTGTGTCCAGGGTTGCCAATCACATTGCTATTCATATTTGTATTGGGCATCATATTAGATGACATATCCGTTGTGTTCAATGACATATTGTTTGAATTAACATTTGCCTGTGCTGAGAGGACAGTCGCAAGGTCGCTTGCTGTTAAACCTTGTTGGAGCAACTGATTCTGCAACGCCCCCAGACCTGTCAACCCTAGAGCCTGCAAGTTAGAAGCATTGCAACAATTAGTATCACTGATTTTATCAATAGATTAAAAGTAAGAAAAAAGATAGATAAGTGCAGTATAGATAAAAAAAAGTCAACTGATTTCGTACTTTTTACATGAAAAAAAAAACCCTAGGCTCTTTTTGACCAAAGATGATTGGTTAATTTATCAAATAAAATTCTTATCAAGAAAGATTACAAGTCTAAATTAGCCCAGCACAGGTTAAAGGTTATGAAATAAAAAAACAAACATATTTCACCTTATTTAGAATTACCTGCAAGCTTAAGCCACCGCCAAGAGCAGTGTTAGGGCCAAGTGTGTTTGCAGGCAAGCCGGAGCCAAGGCCATTAAGTGCCACTCCAGCCGTGGGCACAGCGCCCAGGACTCCCGCACCCATAGCCGGGTTAGTCCCAGACAAACCTATGTTCGTTGTACTCTGTCCTTGAGGTAAATTCCTAGCGACATCTCTCAATGGCTCCCCATTAGGTCCCAAACCTAATCCAATACCTTTCAAACCTTCCGGTAGCTTCAATTCATTTTTATCTGATGTACCACGGTCCATACGGACGGTCATTCTGCGGTCATACAACATTTGCTTGTCAAACATTGATATTGCCTGAAAATTTACAATGTTTGAGAAAACATATACAACACAAAGAATTACATTTTTTAAATTTGATTTGATCACCTAAAATACTGCTTTAACACTGCATTCCTGTTCAAAAAGGATTTTGATTGCCTATCTTAGTAAAAAACCTTACCTGTACAGCTTCAACTGGATGATCATATTCAATAACAGCAAACCCTCTGCTATTTCCATCTTTATCAACAGCCAGATCAATGTTATAAACTTTTCCCGCCATTTTGAATACCTCCTTTATCTTTGAGCGATCAGCTTTATAGTCCAACTAAACAATAAAACATAACATTGTTTATTTACTATATAAAAAGCATGTTCTAGCAATTTGCTATAAACTTTTACAATGACAGTAATATCTATTTCATTTCTATAAGTAACAAAAAAAATTATGCCATACTTTTTCACCTGTTATTATTTGCATTTAAATAAAGAAATGTTTTTGATATTCATACTTACATTTGCAACAAATACTTTTTTAACAAGGGGTGGTTGGACATTGATGGAATCCAAAAACTGCAGACTCAAACCATATGTGTTGTAATTCTCAGACTCTCTTGGTTTACTTGGACCCCAACTAAAGAATTACATATTATATTATTACACCTTTAAAATTTTCATAAATTTCCTATTTGATAGTAAAAAATAAATCTTAACTCACTTATCTTTTTCTTCTCGAGCATTTCTTGAATTTCCTCCACCAGATCTTGTATTATTTCTAGTCCTATCACTATTTCCTGTAATACCATAATTTTATTCAATATAGAATCAAGTCATTAACAAACTTAGGGTTGAGTGTTGGGTTTGGACACACACTGGTAACTCAGATACCAGTACCACATTTTGGCTACCACTCTGTGGAATTTAAAAAAAAACAAAAGTAGTCTATGTGTCCTTTAAGACTATGCTCTATCGAACATCTATGCCAAATAGTATCAAGATCTGTTCAGCTTTTAGGTGGCAAACTCTAACAAGCATCCAGCCATCTAAACTTTTGCATTAATAATACTAGTAAGATTATTCCTATTGTTTGTCTTACCCATTTCCTCTTTCAATACAAGTTTCCGTCCAAATAACTCATATCTGTGCATAACAGATAGCGCTTTCTTAGCAGCTTCTGCAGTGGAGAAAGTGACAACACCACATCCTCGAGGCTTCCCATGATCATCAGTAAACAGTTCAACAAATGCCACATCCCCTACCTGGAAGTTTATATATAACATTGATTTAAGACAAAATATTACTTTCATGTAATTTAATAAATCTATGGAGCTCATTTCCTGATACAATCAATCTTAGTAAGTGTACCTTATAGAATGTTTTACTTATTGTTTGTTTGGTAACAAGGTTAGATATTGAAGATACAATCGGCAACAATTACCTTTTCCTTAAATAAATCTTTAAGATCAGTCCATCGGTATTCGTAGGGAATATTTGACACAAACAGTCGTTTTCCTTCCGATCGATCGCGGTCATTTGAACGATCTCTCTCAACATCTGAAAAGCGGGAAGGCCTGTCCCCACGCCTAGATCGGTCTCGTTCCTTTTCTTTTTGATTATCCATGACACTTACTATGGAATATTTTCTCTAAAAACATAATAGAATTATATTAAATTCTAAAAGTGAAGTTCACCGGCATTCATGGTATACCGGTACGAAATAGAAGTGTTTTAGAAACATGTACATTTCAAAATATTCAAATTGACTTACCTTAACTTAAGTTATGGTTACAATGTACGTACTATAATTATACCTTTATTTTAACAACACAAACGTAAAGCGGGAAACTAAATTTACAATCCTAACAAAATGGCGCATCAATATGTATTTTTTTTTAATTTAACTCTGCTTGTTGATGACGCAAAACAAAATGGCAGATTGGCAACTTGCAATGTTGCCCGCTATCATTATAAAGTTAAAAATTATAACCTAAAAAGCCGTAATACGTAATTTATTTCGGGCATAATTTATAACTTCTATTATATAATTTAGGTACTTATTCAACGTATGTGATTTCCAAAACCCATAGAGGCACATAATAGATCGTTAGGAGTGTCAATGAGGAACGCATTGCCTACTAATAGGTTTATTACGAAAAAACTGTTGGGTAATTGATCTCTTGATTTTAATTCAAACGTCCATTAGTTAAAGGTAAAAAAGTTACTCCTTATAAAACTATATTTTGAAAATAATGTTTGTTGATAACGGAACATATATATAGACGATTTTTTCCTAATAGCAACACAAAAGTGCGCTATCATTTTGTTGTACCACCAACATGTCAACTAGAATTTTAATCTGTAAGTAGAGTCACTGCAATGGTATATTGGATGTATATGTGAATTTTCTCCCACGGCAGTGGCAGCGGCAATAGCCATGCAGTCAGACTTTGGATCTAAAACAGTTGTGAAAATATTGTAATGATGGAGCAGGCAAAAGTTAGCATACCTAAACTTTTTGTGTGCACTGTTATTGAAAACAAGGATGAAATTGAAGAGGTAATGAGTACAAATTCGCTATTCCTCAACAAAGAATAATTTAGTCGGCCATGTAAAACGCAGTTTCACCGTAGTAGCGACGGCGGCGCTGTAGTCATGGCGCGAAATTTTGAAATATATTTAAGATAAATGATAAATGTCCCCATTAACCTAACTTTTTGTTACAGAGATATGAAAGAGCGTACACTTTCTTGCAGTCTCTTGTAGCTGATTGTAGCGAGAAGGAGGCACACGATGCACTGAATAATGCTGTTTGTAAGAATCATGAAGACATATCACTTGGAATGCTCCTGTCTATTCTCACTGAACCCCACAATGCAACCAAATGTTACAGAGATCTAACACTTATTACTAGAGATGGATTAACATGTGTGCTCAACAATTTGTCAAACTTAATTCTAGAGAGATATTTAAGATTTCATGATACTACAAGGAATCAGCTGTTATGGCTCATAAAAGAAATGATGAGGAATTCTGTTACAGGAGTAGATAATGTTTGTTGGAACCTCATGCGTTATGCATCAGGAGGAGATATAACACCTAAAAACATTTATCTAGTAGAATCTCTTTTAGATATTTACATTGAAAATAAAGCATGGTTGGAGAAATTTCCAGTGCTAATTTGCATGGTTGTATATACTTACTTGAGATTGATTGAAGATCACAATGTACCACATTTAATGACATTGCGTCAAAAAGAAGTTAATTTTGTAATAAGTCTCATAAGAGAACATTTCACAGATGTTTTATCTTTAGGGCGGGATTTGGTGAGACTTCTTCAAAATGTGGCTCGTATACCTGAATTTCACCAATTATGGCAAGACATTCTTACAAACCCCAGATCACTATGTCCAAATTTTACAAGTGTCCTGCAAATACTGAACACAAGAACTTCAAGAAGATATTTACAATCAAGGATAACTCCAGATATGGAAAGAAAACTAGTTTTTCTTACCTCTCAAGTGAGATTTGGACACCATAAAAAGTACCAAGAATGGTTTCAAAGGCAATATCTAGCTACCCCTGAATCTCAATCACTTCGTAGTGATATGATAAGATTCATTGTAGGTGTTATTCATCCAACAAATGAATTGCTCTGTTCAGACATCATTCCAAGATGGGCAGTTATTGGATGGCTTCTCACTACATGTACATCTAATGTAGCAGCGTCTAATGCGAAACTTGCACTCTTTTATGACTGGTTGTTCTATGACCCAGACAAAGATAACATAATGAATATTGAACCAGCAATCTTAGTGATGCACCATTCCATGAGGTCACATCCAGCTGTTACAGCAACTTTGTTAGATTTCTTGTGTCGAATTATTCCGAATTATTATCCACCATTTTCAGATAAAGTGAGACAAGGCATATTCAATTCTCTTCAGCAAATTATTGAGAAAAGGGTATTGCCCAATTTGCAACCATTATTTGATTCACCTAAATTAGATAGGGAATTAAGGACAACTGTTAGAGAAACATTCAAGGAATTCTGCAGCAACAGCAATGGAGAAGGAGGTTCTGGTGTCCGTGAAGAAGGTCTTGATGATTTGCCTAAGATGGGGCCGGATGAACCTGCGTTTTCGGATGACGAAGATGAACCTCATAACAATTTACCAGAAGACACAGATGATGATGATATACCACTATCTGAAGTGAGAGCAAGGGAAAGACCAGAGTTGTCAGCAGCACTGCCATTACTTTTACGTCCTTTTGCTGAAACATTATTAGATGAGAGATCTACATCTGCTACTAAAGCCTTCATTAATGCATGTGGAAGTCCAATGGCAACGGTGTCCGCACTTGCAGATTTATTTGCAGCAATTTTGCAAGAAGCTCCACCTGTGAAAGTTACTTCTAATCCTACACCCACTGAACTAGAAAATGTACTAGATTCACCTATATTTGCAATGTTCTCTTATTTGACTGAAGGAACAGAGGCAAAGCGAAAAATAGTTCTAGATATATTTAAGGAGATCCATGTACAAAGTTCTTTTCAAAATGTTGGATTTTGTTTATTATTTTATCTGAAAGTATGTTATGAAAGAGATAGAAAGACAGAGCGAGAAGCCGGTAGGAAAAAAAATGTTAAATTCAAAGTTGATGTATATAAAAATTACTGCAATCACTTAGAGACGAAGCTAGCTGACAATTTGGCTTACGACTTTGAAAAGTGTCAAGAAACTGATGCTAATCTACTGGTGTGGTTGATACCAGATATTTATAGAGAGTTCAAAGATCAAGCCCAGAATCACATTAAACTGCTGAATGTGATAGTCTCAACTTTGGATGCTGTTCAATTACAGCGTCTTGTGTGCCTTACACTGCAGGGCACTTTGATGATGTTCAAATCTGATGATATTACGACAATGCTTTCGACAAGTCTTGGATGGGAGACATTCGAGCAGTATTGTCTGTGGCAACTTTTAACTGCTCATGATATCTCCGTTGAAGATGTCTTACCAATCATTCCCAAGTTATCTTATAAAGGTCATGCTGAAGCTGTCACATCTGTCTTGTTAATGTTGAAGCAGGAGCGTCCAACAGCGGACGTTTTGCGACAAATGTTTTGTAGAACAGTGGATGATGATGATACATTTGTTGTCTCCACAATTATGTATTGGTGCCAGGACTTTGAAGACAAAGTTGGAGATTTGCTTTCAGTTTTATTAAGCACTCGGTACCCTGGCACTAGTCCAAATAAAAGAAAACGTCCTGGTAAACAGAGTATACCTCCCAACGCACCACCTTCTGCTGAACAAGTATGTTTTATTTTAGTGTACTTTAGCATGACATTTTATCCGTATTTGTATATTACCCTATTACTTAATTTTGCTTTTCATATTTAAGAATTGTGTATTTCAATACAAAAAAATTATGGAATTCTAATTGAAATTATTTTTATTCTTCCTCAAGGTTTTAGGTCATTTGGAACAAATAAGGGTACGTTGTGTGGAACAGAATGATATGTCTATTTTCAAAATGGAATGTATGCAAAAAGCTCTACAACACTCACAGTCCAATAGCAGTGACAGCTTACGAGTAAGTGTTCCTATTAATAAGATTATAACATCTCTTACAGAGATAAAACACTATTTTTTTTTCTTTCAGAGACAATACAGTCAGCTGTTCTCTCTGGCATGGGAAGATGAACTACCAATATCAAGAAGAGCCAGAAAGTTAATTTCTAATTCTTTACCTCTTAATCAAAATTTACATTCCTCGAATGAGGATAGTGAGGTATTATTTATAATTTAATTTATTTCTCAAACTAAGTACCAAATTATCTCCTAGGCCATATAAGTGATAAGTTTCTCGTTAGAAATATAATGACCCTTGTCATATTGCGGAAAAATATGGAAATTAATTCTTTTGCGTACATTAGTGTTGTAAAAAAAAAGCCGATTGAAATGATCAAGGGCCAGGGTATTTTATTCTTAAATCTGTATTTAATACAACTTACAATAAACTGATTTATTGGGTTTATGTTTCAGGAGGAAGAGATTGTGAAACCTAAACAGGCAAAGAGAAGAAAAAAAGCAATTTCAGACAGTGAATGACGAAACTTTTTTAAAAAGTTTGGTAAATTTAAAAGAAAAAGTTCAACATTTAAATATAATCAGTTTTAATATTGATTATGTATAGGGAACTATGAGTTAGTTACCATATGTTGAATATAACCAAACTTGTTGCAGTGCTCGTTTACGGATGTAAAAAATATTATTAATATTTATAACTACATGGAAATACTATGATGGGGAAACCACAAATAATATTCTAATACTGTTTAATATATCAAAGCTCCTTATTTGGTTTATTATGTAAAATATGTCCTTGTAGATAAAGTTATGTTAGGGCTCCGAAGGGAAAAAATAGACTCCTAGATTCACTATTCTGTGAAATAATTACGATATAGGTGATGTAGTTTCTTAGTGTCGTGAGAACAATAAAATCTTTTTTATGTATATATTAAGTATAGTTTTTATACTTGTTAACTGAGGTAAGTACATATTTTGTCAAAAGTTTAAACAGAGTTTTAATGTTAGCGACATAAGTTATGATAAATATAACATAGAATAAGGAGCTTTGATTTAACAAATAAGTAATAACGTAGCTTAATTACATATGACTTCACTAAGTAGAATACTGTCAAAACTTATTTGGGCTGGACTGATTTTTTTACATTTCTGCTTTGAAATTAACTCCTGTTGGTATTTTATTTAAGTAATTAACTTTTATTTTACAAATCGTTACTCAACAATTATTACATTATTTGCTGCATTTGCTTACAAAAAAAAATTGCACAAATGTACTTGGATGGTTACAAGGTATACATTTCTTGAAGAAATGTCGGACTATGTCCATATTAGTCAATCATCGAATGCATTGTAAATTCCTAGATCATTAATAGTTAATAT
>JAOCNA010000013.1:3376866-3391008 GCA_026546675.1 Papilio helenus | reverse complement strand
TTGCAGGTGGGTCCCATTTTTTTATTTAATTTTTGGACTCAAAGACTACGGCGTAGTTAAATAGTTTAGCTCAAAATTGCGTGACGAAAATTGGGGTCTTTTTTGCTTTCTTTTGTTTTTTAATTTCCACGCGGACGGAGTCACGGGCGAAAACAAGTTAAACATAACGTAATTGTTAAACAACATTAAAAGTTACGGTAGCTGATTACATGCTAATTAACATTTACGATATTTAAATATAAAAATTACATGCAGATCTCTTATCAATTCAATTACTTAATTGTCGAGTTCGCTTCCATTGTTAAGTCAACAAGATTGTGACGTAAGTTGGTCATGTTCAACTTATTTACCGTAGTTTATAGTACTTACATCCTTTAGTATGATTACCACGTATGTTTAATCATAATTTAGTAGTATTAATATATTCTTAATACAATATGTGACACAAAACATGTAAACAAGATACTAAAATGTAGCAAGTACAATGGGAACGGATTAGGTTGTTTGTTTCAGATAAAACAAAAAAACTACTGAAAATTCCCTTACTAAGTTGAATGTCTATTCTATTTTTTAGTTTAATGAATCTAGTGTATATTTTTAACTAGCTGTCGCCTGCGACTCCGTCTGAGGGAAATTAAAAAAGTAAGTAGACTGTGTTTTCCAGACTATGGTCTATAATCTATATCTATGCCAAAAATACAGTAAAGGGTACACTTATACATTTTGTAATTAGATTTCAAAAATCAGGCTTTTAAGGGTAAATGGAGATCCATTCAGCGGTATAGATTGCAAACACAAATCCATCGAAACTTTCTCATTTCAAATATTAATAAGATAATCTAATCAACTATAGCTAAAGTAATGTTCATTGTTGGTGCCTATATCACCTTCGTCTGGATCCCTAATGATCCATTAAGGACATCACTAGCTACAGCGTCACACGGACATCCCTATTCGACAAACCATTCACTCACTCTGTTGCACTTCGTCTGTCACTCTGCGCGGCCATGCATCATATCTCGCGATTCTTTATCCAACAAAATTGTAACATATAGTTATTAAACAACCTGAAGCTACGTACCGGAGTTTCATTATCTATACAAATATAAAGAGGAAAGATTTGTATTTTTGTATGTATTGAAATAAATCAAAAACTACTGGGCCGATTTTAAAAATTCTTTCTCCGTTAGAAAGGTCAATTATCTGTGAGTAACATAGGCATTTAATACCACGCGGGCGAAGTCGCGAGCGACAGCTAGTGTCCTCATAAAATGAGGCATAAACACTAATTTGAATTATATGTTTTAATGGGACTTTGAGGAATGTCAAACAGTGCATTTTACAAGCAAATAGTCTGTGTAAATAATGCACTGTAAATATGGCTATTAATGTTAAATGCATATGAATATATATAAAATTTTTACCTATTTTACAAAAATCAGTCAATATTACTTCTCAGTAATGTAATGTCTAATTGTAACCAAATTATTTTAATTGATTCACTTGTTTTGTCACAATCTAATAAATAATAATGAAGAAACAAATATTTTTCCTCTAAATTGAAGTACACTTATTTATAAACCAAATTTACTTTATGGAGGATTTACATAATTTTAATTATATATTCTACTTAAATTATGTAAACAGACTGATGTCATATTTATAAAAAACTTCAGATAGTATTTTGGTAATTAAATATAACCATGAGTTTGCAGCGGAAACAAGTATACAAAAAAAATGTTGACATCTATCTCATCCCCTTTAACAAAACTGCGACATCATTGGTTCCTATGTACACTATCATAAGTCACAATTATGCAACACTCCCTTTGTTTGTTTTTTATTTTAAATTAACTTGATAAATAATTCTGTGTGAATTTGAAAGTAACTGTAGAAAGAACTGGAGATTTTGGTTGTGTATCATATGTTCTTATTTGATACAATTTAATTCATTAATGTTTAAAAATATATCTTGCAAAATTTGCAGTTCAAACATACAACAGTTTACATACGAGCCAATAAGGTATTGTACAGGTGTTCCAGCAACAGAATACTAACAAAAGCATATTCTTGATATAGAATCTTCAATTAAGAGTTTTTTTTTTACATTCAAATATGTAGATTTGTTATTTGTATTTTAGTTGTAAGACAATAAAGAAGAAAATAAATAAACATACCTGATTTACGAGGCTGTACTTGTAATAAGTACAGCCAGTCGACAATTCTTGACCTTAGTTCAATAGATATTGATGTTATTGATCCTAACACATCCAAGCCAGCAACAGAGAAGTATGCTATTGTTACCCTGAAACATAATAATATAAATTACATTTCAAATTATGTCATCTCTATAAAAAAACATTTAGTTTTTCTCGGCCAACTTGCGGGGGTTGGAGTTGTTACTAAATGAAAAATGGCCATTTCACTATTTTAGACTAATGCGGTGGCGAATTGGTCATTTGCCACCTTATACTACAATAAAAAATAAGATATCTCAAAATTGTTATATTTTTTTAGTCAGAATTTTTATTTTTAAAAAACGTACTAAGGACATACCTTGTCGAATCATGGGAAGACAACGAGGATGGTAGGATGTTAAGAAATCTCATAAAGTATTTCACATGCTGCCGATGAGCCAATTCCTTGTTCTCTTCATTAATCATTTTAATTATTTTTTTAAGTGAAAGTCACAAATTCTGATTTTGAAATTAGACACCTATATTTGTCTAGTTAATCTTATTTAACTTTATAACATTCTTTGATGAAGTAATTGAATTTAGAGGTACATTATCTTAACACTTATAAAGTAAATAGGGTGACTAGACTATTTATTCTTCCAAGAACCGATGGTTTCACGACATTTGAAGTTGAACCAAAAACACAAATGTCACTCCTTAAATACAAAATTCTGACATTTCATGTCAAATCACACATCAATAATGACTTTCCAGTATTGCTACCATTATCAAGGCTCTAATTTTCATAATTCTTTCTTTTTACCACGATGAGAAAAGTTCTCGTATTCTAGCCTAAAATCGCTAAAACTAGTTTTAGCTCGAACCGATGTGGGAAAAATGAAAGCCAGTAAAAGCAAAGAATTGTACAGAATGACATGATAACACCAGACTTCACAAACAACGTATTTTGACAGTTGTTTATGACACCTATTTCTATGTGATGTCTACTAACTTTATGGTTCTTTTTCATGGCTGACGTTCCAAGGAGCTAACCGAAGTCATGAAGGTTTATAAAAAGTGTTTTTATTCCTAAAGTCCCTTAAATTGTAATAAAATAGTGGTGTTACTAGATTATTCGTTTCCTTGTTTGGTCAATTAAAAGGCTGTATATTTATTTCGTGATGTGATTTCTAAAAATAATGTGGATAAATATTGATGTTCGCTGAAATGAACATGAGTGTTCATTTCAGTTTTATTATGTGTTTCCGTAAAGTGCCGTTACTACTGTAAACCTTTATAGTCAAGCCTATTTCATACATTTTGGGATATAAGTTTGATAATTAGTTTTGCGAGATTCTAACCTATAATTGTTGTTGTAGTTGAACGTCTCCTACCCGGTAACGGGATGTCAGAAGTTATTCGAAGTGGTGGACGAGCACAAGCTCCGTATCTTTTATGAAAAGCGCATGGGCGCTGAAGTTGAAGCTGATCTACTAGGAGATGAATGGAAGGGCTACATTCTACGTGTTGCCGGCGGTAACGACAAGCAAGGATTCCCCATGAAACAGGGAGTTCTTACCAACAGTACGTATTATAAACCGTATAAACCCTGTATTTATGTTGTTCTGAAAATTCCAAACTTCATTTTCTAGCGACATTTTATTTAATTATCTTTTATGTTTTAGGCCGTGTCCGTTTATTGATGTCCAAGGGTCACTCTTGCTACAGACCTCGTCGTGATGGTGAGAGGAAACGCAAATCTGTTCGTGGTTGCATCGTCGACGCGAACTTATCTGTTTTGGCTCTAGTTATTGTCCGCAAGGGTGCCCAGGTAATTTTTCCTATTTTTTTTTATTGCAACTTTTAATATAAACTTCCCCTGTTCTTACTGTTTCTCAGATCTACAAATCTGAGTAATTATATGCGCCAGGGCATAATAAAAATTATGTGAAATACTTTCTCATGTCGTACTGTAGGCATGGGCTATGTTTTACATAGTACAAATTTACTAAATACCATAAATTATTCTATATACAAACTACTAAGCAATATCGTTAAATACAAACAATAAACAAACTCAAATTAAATCCAGTATTATAGACTCATCTTATGTTAAGCGATTGTCAAAACTTTTTTTCTGTTAAAAATGCCTACATTAAATGTGAAGATTTAGAGGGTTTAAATTTTTTTGATTATTTTTAACTGAAAATAATAAATACAATGTTAATTTCAGTCATGTCAATTAGAAATTAACAGATTGTTATGTACATATTTTAGGAAATTCCTGGATTGACAGACGGTGAAGTCCCGCGTCGTCTCGGTCCCAAGCGTGCATCTAAGATCCGCAAACTGTTCAATTTGACCAAGAAAGATGATGTCCGTCGCTATGTTGTCAAACGTCTTCTGCCCACTAAGGAAGGCAAGGAAAATGCCAAGCCCAGATATAAGGTAAGTTTTCATATAAATGATAATTATATGGCAAGTGGAAAGAATTAAAAAAATGTTTAGTGATTGAATATCCCTGGTAATTATTGTTTGTTAGCATAAATGTCTAATAAACAGCACAATCAGGGTAAAAAAAAATTGGCACCGAGCAGAAGATTCTGATTTTTGTCTGTCTCTTTTACAGTGTGCTATACAAATACACTATTTCAGTATTGTATTTCACTTATAACAAACTCAGATGAAGGAATCTTAAACTTTAGTCTTTTGAATTCAGCTTGTAGAGATTCAATTGTTTTTTTTTATTTTTTTGGCATAATTTTAATCAAGTTCAGTAATAGACATTTTAAATATTACCATTGGGTCTAAAAGCAACCTGCATACTTTGTAAACTAGACATCAGACAGATGTTATAATTAATGACTATTGTAGGCACCCAAGATCCAGAGGTTAGTCACCCCTGTGGCGCTACAGCGTAGACGCCACCGTTTGGCGCTCAAGAAGAAGCGTCTGGTCAAGCGCAAGGCATCTGAGGCTGATTACGCCAAGCTTCTGGCACAAAGGAAGAAGGAATCTAAGGTAAGAATAAGATCTTTTTCATAATTACCAGAAAAAAAAACCTGTGTACCTGTAAGGCCATGAATACATATAACAGGAGCTGGGACACTTTGAAAGCTACTAGAATGTTCCAAATACAGTCATGATAAAACACTATTTCACATGAATGAATGAAATGCTGTTTATGGACAAGAGATTTAATTTGTGTATATGGTCAAGGTTGTCAATGAAAATATGTGGTTACATTTCTTTGCTACCTTCTTCTAGAACTGTATATGCAATTTGGCATATAATTAGTTTTTCTATAATAAAACTAGTTAAACACACATAATGTTTAATATTTATGAAACAGCATACAGTTACCTAGATGTTGACAGCCATGGGGTTGTTGTTGATAGCTGGCAAGCCAGTTCCAATTTACTGGAATATGGATTCTTGCCCATTATATTCAGTTATAATAATGGAAAGTCTTGTAATACTGATACTGTATTCTTATAAAGTTAGGACCAATGTATTGAGTTGATTTGGCTGAGATTCTAAATTGCATAAAAACTGCATTTCATCCATTCTGGTGTATTTTCCTCCTTAATTTTAAGTATGGTCAACAGTAGGTATCACATATGCACAACCATTTGTGCTAATCATACCTTCTGTAAGATTAAGGGCTGTGTCTTACCCCTTGGTGTATACTTAATATATGCTAAGGTATTAAATCAGCTACAAGATATAATCAGCAAATATGAATATTGCCACCAAAATAAAATTTGATCATTGAGAGATTTATGATGTATGAAATGGAGAAAATATTTGATTAAATGTGACAGAAATGGAAGAACACAGATAAGTCAAGTGAGATTTTTAAATTATCTTTAATGAATTTGTGGAAAAGATGTTTTAAAATTGTTTACTTGTTGCAGGTGCGCCGGCAGGAGGAGATCAAACGCAGGCGGTCGGCGTCGATGCGTGACTCCAAGAGCTCAAGTCACAGCGCTCCACAGAAGTGAACATACTTTTTAAAAATATAAAAATTGTAAAACCTGTAACCGCTTTCATTTTCTTTTTTTAACCTGACTTCCCATTATTCTTAGGCAAAAAGAGCCAAACTTGATAATTTAAAGGTAAATAAACTTCTCAAGTCAATTTGAGATAAAAAGCAGTTTTAAAATGTAAAGTTTATTAAATTAAATATATCAAAAAAGACGAATCACCGTCAATAAGTAGCGGTAGTATTAATACATAGGCAGCCAATGTATTGTACTCGTCAATTTGTTTTAACTACTGCGGTGCTTTAATAATCCTAGTCCAACGTAACGAGCCATCACTCTGAGGTAAGAAGGGTTTAGTTTCTTTCGCTTCCCAAGCAATGATTTTATTAATTTCTCTGATGAATCATCAAACGGTTTTTGATAATCCGATGCCTATAAAAAAACAATTATAAGGACATGAAACCAACCCGGCTTCAAGGTAATTGGCCTAGGCCGTTAATTTATTTTTGCAATCTAATGAATAAAATAAATATAAATCTTACAGTTGTTTTTGCGATCCAACATAGTTCGTCTAAAAGACTATTGTCGTTGGACTGAGACAAAAATGATATACCTTCGTTCTGAAAAAAATAAAAAATAAAATTTTCTAAGAGTACCTACATATTTTGTACAATCTATACAAATGTTGATAAAGAGTAAAAGCAAAAACTGCTAGGCCGATTTTAAAAATTCTTTCACCGTTAGAAAGTTACGTTATCACTCAGTAACATAGGCTATATTTTTTAATTTCAAGTGGACGCAGTCGCGAGCAACAGCTTATAAATCAAAAAAGCATGAGCAAAGCTTCTGAAAGGCCGATCGATAGAGGTTTTGTTAAAAAAAACATACAGACGACTTGAATACCTCCTTCTTTTGGGAAGTCACATTCATAAATTTATTTTGAAAAGTTTTACCTGTGATATACAGAGATTCTCTTTTTCAATCACTTCAATTTCCATGTCAAGTTCTGCTGCTGTGGTTATTCTGTTCACTGCAATACCTTGCAATAACATAGGCCGGAAACGTTTCAGATTTCTGGATTCCTTCTTGTTCGATAATAAAAGAATAAGAAGAGCCTGTGCTTGGGTGATCTCTTTTATCCAACTTCTCAACTGAAATAGTCAGAACAAAGCAATAAAATCAACGAATACGTAGCCAATGTGCATCGCAGTCGGTTTAGCCCTGGATAATGGACCTCCAGGCCAGAAATTTTATTTCAGGGATGGATCCCTGCCGTGGGCGAGTCCTCCCTAGAATCATGAATTGCCTAGCTAAATCACAAACAGGCGGAATTCGTGATCGTTGGATAACATTTAATCGGATAGAAAAATTTTTTGCTACTACAAAAACCGCATACCTCAGTAATAGATGACATGATTGCTCTATCCGAATGACCCATTAAAACTTTAGACAATGACTTATAACATCCAAGGGCATGAAAGAAATCGTCTAGATTTGTAATTTTATTTAAAGAAGTACTACAACTTTCTTTTGACATGCTCGTCAGAGACTTACACTTCTTGTGAAGCTTAACAAATGTTTTCTTGACGCATTTTTTTGCAACTTCATGGCCTCCTTTATCGTTCTTTGACATCCTAGTTTCAATAGTTGAGTCTACGTTCTTCATTCTCTCGTATGGTAGATCACAAATTGTTAAAGTCATTGATAATTTAGGCGTTAAATTAAGCGTTCGGCGTAGATCATCGGAAAAATCAATACAACAATTATGAGAAGGAAAAAATGTCTTATGCCATCGACTTACTCCTACCATAAAATTATTTATCCCAGAAATTACTTTTTCTAAATTGTTTAAACCTAACGCATATCTGATCGTGGTAAACGGTGGAGTATATGGCACTATTGCCGTGCACGTATTTAGTAATGGTTTTATTTTCATTCCCTGATCATTTGTAATATCAGATACTTTTTCAGAATTAAATTTCATGTATTTCCGTAAAATTGGCGAGATATTTATTAACCGTTTCGTTTCGATTTCCTTTATCAGTGTATTCTTTTGACACAAATCAAAATTTGAAGATATAGGGCCGATCTTTCTATCTTCATCTGACCTTTGTATCGAAAACTTTCCTGTTATTAAACCTTGCAATTCCGTACCAAACTGCATAAAAGGATAGAAAATTATCCGCGGAATAATCTGATTAGCGTTAGTTTCAATATTGAAGGGAGAATTGGGTATTTCTGTGAACGTTTTATCTTTCATTATTTGCGAGATAAATTTGGGCAATATACTGCAAAGCTGAGCAGGCAACATTCCATTTGATATCCTATCCTGACATTTGTATAGCATACTTTTGTTCTCTGGTGTTATAAATGATGAAAACGACGGAAGCGTCGAATTTAGAGGAGAATCAGTTACGGAAGGAATGCAGATATCAAATTGTAACATAACATTCGTCAAAGTATGGTGCACTGATACTAAAGTGCTGGTGATCATTTTAACATCAACTTTTAATGGCATAGCATTCTGATTGTCGTCAAATCCTGGGATAGTCGCATTATCTGTATCATTTGTAAAAACATCTTGAATGATATTTTCGTCTTCAAGGATTGTTTCCACCTTGGGGATAGGTATTATGACTTCTGTGCCTAGAAATCAAGCAATGTTGTATTTTTTTGTAGATTATTAACGATAGTAAATTACTACATTTGATCCTTGATACCTTACCATTCCAAATAAGCTTTTTGTTAAGGTTTACGTTCACGTCAAGTAGCGGGATTCGAACCCACAACCGCAATGTCAATAGTCCGTAACCTGAACTAGTAGTACAGTTACTGTACAGGTACAAGGACTGGGCATCTTCGGTTTTCTGTTTACAGATGTTTTAACACAATATTAAGTCAAAAGTTCTTACCAGAAGTAAAGTTTTCATGGTCTATGTCATGTTGAGTATAATACATTCCTTTTTTTATTTTCTTTATAATATTATCAATGAAATCACTGGCCCATTTTGCTTTAGACCACGGATATTTGTTAGGTTGAGGTTTATTGAAGTGCGAGGTATTTTCACACAATTCTTTATATTCCCCTCTAATCGGTTCCAAATGTATTTTGCTTTCGATGTTATGTTTAATCGGTCTCAAGATGCTTGAATGGTTACAATTAACAACATTTTTGTTAACTACATTCCTCTGAGGTTTATTATAAATTAGATCTATCATTTTGTCTTTGAATTGATTTAATACTTTCTTTTTCTGAGGTTTGATAGGATTCATATCCTCTTTTAATTGAATATGGGTTTTTGATTCCTTTTTCTTAGAAACCGGATTGTGCGATTTATTACCAACTAAATTATGAACTGATTTACGATTCGACATTTCATTATGGGAACTTTTTCTTGTACATGGTAAGGTACGGTAAGGTACATTTTGGTGTGTAGGGGATACGGAAATTTTCATTTGGTGTTCCAAAACTTTGTTTCCCTTTGAATCCAGTTTATTTCCTTTTGTATCTAGGACCCATTCTTTCATATAAGGCCACAAATGTCGATCCAAACCGTTAAATTGTGGAGGATCGTAGTCAACGATACGAAATGTAGAACTAAGTTCATCTTTTCCTAATATAACAATTGGATATTTCAAGTTGACCAATCTTCTTTTAATTTCTGTTTGAGTTAATTTTGGAAAGGCATAGTACCTTTGATTGTTGAGTAATTGTTTGGATAAACATCTATTTTGTTTCATAAAACAATTTTCCTTGTTATCTAAGGGATGTTTATTTGCGTCATTAATTTTGTCCTCAGAAAAGTTTTTAAGACCTGCTTTACTAGATATTGAAGATAAGAATACTTTTAAATCTTGAAATTTATTGTCTTCCTTCGACGTGTCGTTTTGTGCGTATTCTGACTTTTTCTCGGATAAGGTTTCAACATCGCTATTTGTGTTTGCATTATCAATCAACTCAATGTAGCCGTCTTGTACTTCATTTGTTCGTTGACCAGAATGTGGATTCTTAAATAAACCACTCGGTTGACAATTCAAAAAGGGTTCCGTTTTATTTTTTGTCCCACTTACTGGTTGGATATTTTTCTTATTAGCTTTTTGTTTATTACATCTGTTTTTAATTGGTTTTTTCTTTGAAATTCGAGAATTTCGTAGACTTGCTACCGGAAGTTTAGTTAATTCTTTACAATTTGAGTTACCCTTTCTATTGACAATCGTAACTCTATCGAAGCTCGAAGGTTTCGAACAAATGCTTTGTGATTTACTTTTAATGTCGTAACTGGATATGTAAGAAAATTCCTCAGTAGTGCATGTTTCAATAAGCCTGAAATTATAAGAACATTATTAAACAAAAAAAATTACTGCTACCAAATTTTTTCGAACTAAGTTTTCTAAAACGAATAATGGCAATAACTAATAATGAGAATGGCTTCGTCTATCAAATCATTTGGTTAAAATTTATACGTTTAAGAAATCTTAATTATTTACAACTAAGACAAAGAAAATTCTGTCTACCCCGTTTCTTTTTGATTCTTAGTATAGTTTCCCTTTCTTTTAATTGTTTCAATGCTGTCTTCAGACAAACGTGGCGATGTAATATAGGGAAATTTGTTCATGCTCCTTAATATCGTCCAAATGTCACCAGGCCGGACGATTTCTCCTCTTTTTTTCGTTTGATTTATTTTTTGCATTTTGTTATTAAACCTCTTATCCTGGTTAAATTGCTTTTTATCTTTTATCGCTGGGGCACAAATTAGATCTCCGTTATAAAATTCAAATTTCTTCTCTTCTAGATTAGGACATGCGATTTTTTTCACGGGACGACGTTTTCGTTTACATCTGCGGTTGGTGTCGACTCGACTGTGATACTCCGATTCGTTCATATCACTAACAGTTTGTTGACCACTAGCCAGTTCCTTCGATACAATTAAACGTGAAGATTTGTCTTTCTTATTTTTACCTTTATTCGACTTAAATTCATCCGAATTAGTCTTGTAAATCTTATACGCTTGGGAAAACGATGACGTGACATCATTAGGCTTCTTTTGAAAGATTTTCTTTTCGGTCGTTTTGGATATTATGTGCACCTTAGTACAATTTAAATAAGGTGACGTTTGTTCAAGAGGATTATTATGTTTTCCTAACTTGTTTGAAAAAGATGACATACTTGTATTTTCACTGTAGTTTATTTTCATCGGATTAATGTTTGGTGCATTAACATTTTTATTAAAAGCGTAATTTGATAAAGTTACATTATCATTTATTAAATTTTCGCTCGTCAAAGTTTTTGTAACCATATTATTAATATTATAGACTTCGATGTTGTAGATTCTGAAATAGAAGTAATATTGATAGCCAAAAGCTTCATTTAAAAATTTAGACAGGTTTAGAATGAGAATTTAAATGTCTTATCAGTTTAGTGGATACAGATAGGAAGGATTGTATTATTACATACCGCCTACTACCTTGCCAATGTATTATATTCATATCATCTTATTAAAGAAAAAACCAAAGAAATTGTTAAGAACATTTTATATCCGGATAAAAACTCAAAATAAATTATAAGAACCTGCTTCAGGAACCAACCCAAACAAACCTCTAATTCGTGTAAGTATATAAAAACCAACTCACTTGTCACAATAATTTCGATAAGTCTAAATTAAATTCGGATTATTTTTCACATGGAGATGAAAACTAATTGTGATCTGAATGAAAAAATATTTTCATTAACAAATATGAAAACAAAAAACCTACGCCATTGACATTAACAAATTATTCTTACAAATGTCCCAGGATCACTTTTCAGAAAAGGTAAGTTTATTATGCCAAGTATGTTTGTGTATTGTTATGTAAACTTTTTCATAAAAATTAAAGGTGGGATAGGTAGGTAGCAAGGTATTTTTTATGGTGAAGAGGGGCAAAAGGGTGGTAATTAATGGTGACAAAAGTTATAAAAAATTTATAGTAGGGGAGAC
This sequence comes from Papilio helenus, assembly GCA_026546675.1. Taxonomy (NCBI): domain Eukaryota; kingdom Metazoa; phylum Arthropoda; class Insecta; order Lepidoptera; family Papilionidae; genus Papilio; species Papilio helenus. The sequence goes on along the minus strand of JAOCNA010000013.1, from coordinate 3,378,870 downwards.
CAAGTAATGGTATTTCGACTTAAACGCGCGCGTTGATGTAAAACGACAGTTCATTATATCCATATTATTAGTTCGAATTGTCACCACCGCCACTAATCGCAACTATCACCGCCAAAATGGCGATAATCAAATAGGCACAAAATGATAACTCCGCCTCTCCATAAATAGAAGTAATTTGCCTACTCTTTTACTTGACCTGGCAGTTTCAATCTTTGGTGTCAAACAGTTACTGTCACTGTCAAAGCCGAATGTTACCAAAACTGTCAAGTTCTAAATCAAAACAAATCAATAATCAAATCATATTTTGTGTAATACTATTGTAAAGCATTTTATAATCATGTCAACAAACATAGAATTTAAAGTTGTACAATATGTACCTTTCAAATCTTTTGTACATCCTTCATTTTGGCATAGTTTCACTGATATAAAGTTAAATATTGATAAACTGGAAGAAGCCAAAAAAGATATTTACGGTCGTTACACGTACAGAGAGGATGTTGGAACAGTATTCGAAGTAGATGGGACATCTTTTAACAAGTAAGTGACTATTTGGAAAAGTAAACAAATACGTACAAGCTTCTCCCAAGTATATAAATGCTGTTATACTGTCATTCGTGTTAGACAATTTTTAACATAATAACCAAGACTTTATAATGAATATTTTATTATATATCAGCAGTCTATTGTAAGTAAAATATTTTTTTTTATTAATAACATAAATTTTACTTAATTACAAGGGTACCAGAGATAGAACAACATTACATGAATGTTAAAGGAACATTAATCAATGTCAATAAGTTGGAGGACTTCAAACAGTCAGACAAAAGCGTTTTACTTAACAACTCCGGTGTAGAAATATGGATGAATGTTAAATCTAAAGATTGGATCATGGAGCCTAGTAGTTTGATTAAGTTCTTTATTTATTCTTACTCCGTAAGTAAGCTTATTCTAATTTTCATTTCTAAACACAACTTACTATAGGTTTTAAAACATTTTTATCTCAGTTTTTTTTATAAAAAATGAAAGAGACGGGCATATATTTGTGTACCAATATTTTATGGTGGAAACCCATGGTATTATGCAAACTATTAGCTTATTTGTCTCTAAGATAAAAATAATTATAATCGTATTTATAGTTACTTAAAAATAGTTCTTAAGAAACTACCAAATTACAATATTACTATGATAATAATAATTCAGAATTTGCGTACAATTTTTAGGCCATGTATTGTAAAACCGAGATTAATAGAATTGTGAATAAGGATAATGAACTGTAATTACATAGTATTTGAATGACATTAAAAAATATTGTTTGTCACAATTACAAAGTTTTAAACTTTTTTCCAGGATCTCAAAAAGTACCGTTACTATTACTGGTTCGGATTCCCATGTCCCAATCAACCAATGGTACACATTAAAGATGAACCAGCATCAATAACAACAATATTCAATGAACAACAAATCGAACAATTAAAAAACGGATTTAACACTCTCGATATAACACAAAGACATTATTTTGCAATCACAAAGAATGCTGATTTAATCACTGTTGATTGCTTATCAAAAATATTAGACCCGAAGAAAGAAGTACAAAGTAAAGATGTTCTGTCTATGACATATTTTGCATTTACTGATCCAAGTAGTGGTGCAAATCCTGGATGGCCGTTGAGGTTGTTTATTGCAGCTCTTTTGGACCATTGTCCTGATCTATATGATTCAGATATCAATATAATAGGATTGAGATGCAGTGCTAATGGAAGTATACAGAAAAGTCAAGTTTACAATATTAAATTACCACAGGTATGGTTGTTTTTATATATCAAAACAATAGGAAAGTAATTAATTTCATTTTTATATACTTCATAATTAATATTTGCTTTTACTAATCCTTATTTAATATACAACTAGCTTGTGCCCGCGATTTCATCCGCGTGTAAATACAGCATACATATTGTTATGACAATGATTGTTGTGGTTGTAAAAATAACGTAGAACTTAAAACAT
>JAOCNA010000013.1:3271530-3284261 GCA_026546675.1 Papilio helenus | reverse complement strand
ATTTGCCGTAAGTACTGCGCTTAGCGAATGAATAGACCATCTAAACCGTTCGTACTTATACTGCAGTAACTTTGCCCTTGAAATATAAAAAGTACGTGTAATATATTTTGAAAAAAAAAACGACTTATTTAGATAAATCAAAGATTTGAATTACTTTCACCTGTCGGTTGAATTTAACTGTGACTGACGTCACGTCTTTAATCTTACTTCTGTAACTATTAATTTACGATCTACACTTTTTGTTCTTTAAATATGTAAATGTTCAATTTTAAAATTACCTGACCAACAGCAGGATTAAACAACGAGAAGTTGTAGTCGTACGTGAGTTCTTCTCCCGGCTCGATGTCCCGTAACGCGAACAGCGCCATCCGAAATGTGCCTGCACAGAATATCAAATGCAAATAAAATTACAACTTGTAACTATTATTTTTTGCATATTCAGATAATAAAAAATATGAAATTTTGCTATTTACTTTAGAGCTCTAAAAGTTGTCTTTCAATAAGTGGTAGTCACTCAATAGCAGGTGACTGTCTATTTAGATACAATGTAGTAAAAATAGAAAAGAGAGATGTCAATGAATGCATACCGTTGGCGGTCCACTTCTGCATCTCGCAGTTGGGCCTGCAGGAGTGGTTAACGAAGCGGCCGTCGCCGCCCATGCGGTGTCCGTCGATCACCAGCCCCCCGTCCAGGTGCAGGCAGTAGTGGTGCGTGTCGCGCGCGTACCGCGTCGCCATACGCTCCTGCAACACACACATTTTACTAACACATACAGAAATGTTACAGAGTCATAAACAGCCAATAAGTATTCATCAAACGGCCGCTCTTTAACGCTCCCGTTCATATAACCGTTTTAATATAAAAAAAATGGCTGCCATATGAAGATACATGGAAATGCATTTGTTTTATTTCAATGCTTTTTAAAGCGCTAAAAAACGCTTATGCTATTAGGAGCTAAGAGTCATTTAGCAGAGATTTACTCTGACCATAACTACACCAAACAACTGTGTAAATAAATCAAAATATAATATGCAGCACAATTAATATCTAAATAAATTTGCAGTTTCTTGTGTATTAGTGATATTGTTTACCTTAAACTCCTTGTCGGAGACGACCTCGCCGACGTACTCGAGTATGAAGTCTCCGGCGGTGATGGAGTGCTTGGTGCGCACGCCCCACCCCTTGTTCTCCGTCATGAACTTCTCCAGACCAGACGCCCATTCGTGACGCTGGATGCGCTGATTCTTGCATTTATCACTGCGAAATTATAAAAAAGAAAATGTTAGTTGTGTTGGTATTTCAATATGTCATGTGTACAAATTCTTCTATGGGTTACGACAGTTTCTAAGCAAAGATATTGAAAAATATATAGAGTAAGCATAGATGACATTACTATTCACATCGAGACATTTTTCACATAATCACTCGGAACCACATTTCAATATAATTAATTGTATTTAATTTAATTGTCAATAGGTTTCATTAAATAATATTAAAGTGCTTATATTTTATTTTGTGAGGCTATTAAGTATATGTTGTTCACTACACCTAATCTATATATTTTTTTGTTTCTAATGCAAACGTTTATTGGTGTGCAATGTGTGCGTTACCCGGCGGGACAGAGCTGCGGCGAGCACTCGGAGTAGACGAGGCGGTTGATGCAGTCCTCGTTGCAGCCGGAGGCGGGCGCGCAGCTGCACGCCACGCTCTCACATTCCTCTGCCGACGGCTTCACGTCGTAGTACACGTCTGCACCACACAGTATACAAATAAGTTAGATCGAGTAATTTGATACGAAACAGAGAAGCTATAAGCTAAATACAAGTTATACATACTGGTGCGTATCTTCTTGTAGTTCCAGGAAGGCACAGGTTGGTTGTAGTGCTGCTGCCACCAGATGTCGTAGGGCAGCGCGAAGTGCTGCATGCGGCGCCGCACCCAGCGCTCGCAGTATGGCGGCGGCGCCAGCAGCCCCGGCGGGTACTCCGTCTGCGTCACCACGTTCTTTCCTTTGCCATCGGGTTTCGGACTACACCAATACACACAGATTGTTATAAAATACTTAATATTAAAATATTACACGCAATTAATTCAGAATACTTACTCATCTTTGTAATAATCGGAGAAAAGTCCAGCCACCAAAAACTTTTTTCTCAATCGAGGATTTCTCTTCGATACGATGACCGGTTTGTCTCTGTTGTCCACGCTATTCGAAGGACTATCGTCTCTCGAACACGCAACTCGTTTCTTACAAATAATGCTTTTGGATAACACATCTATACTTTTTTCGAAATCTATTTCTTTTTCATTTAAAGGCAAGGGTTCGTTTTCATCATGGTCTTGTAGTGTGTCAATGGAGGGCTCGCGAGACTTCGATATTGTCTTGCGACTGACGACGGTATCTAATGAACTTTCCCGGGAACTAGAATGAACTTCGGGTGCTTTTTTCGTAACCTGACTCATCCTAGACTTTCTTCTAGTGGTCACGCTTGCAGGCTTCTCGGACTTGTCGAAATTAATTTCTGTAACAGTCTTTTTAGCATCTCTTTTGGGCTTGGGTCTTCCATCTTCAAATGTGTTATCTGAACTTCTCGTTAACCGTCGTTCACTAGGATACAGGATGGCCAAACTTGATTTTGGTCTAAGACCCGTTTTAGTGACTTTCTCGACGATTTTTCTCTTTGAAAATATTTCTTCTATCTCCTTCGAAGGTGACATCGCTCGGGTTTTTCTCTTCAATCTTTCTAAGTTGTCTAATCGATTGACCGTTTTTTGATTTTTCAAATTTAGTAAACTTAAAGGTATGCTATCTTCGGGATCATTGTGACTAAGGGAGCCAGTTAAAGAAGGTATGCTATCAGTCTCACTTAGAACTTCCCATTTATTTATATGATTCTTTACTTCCTTATCGTTTTTTGTTTGTTTCAGTTGTAGCGATGGTGCTCTCAAAATAGAATTAGTGGATCGCTTCTCGTTAGTCTGCTTATCAGAAACCTGTACGGGTTTATTAGCATTTTCTGAAACAATTTCTTTACCCTGCAATTTTTCTAAGGCGACAACAGTCAAACGACCTTGTTTTGGACAATCATCTTTATTCAAGACCACTTTGAGTTCGGGTTTTCTATTTGTTGTTCGCTGTAAGAAGCTGCTCATGGCTTCGCCGTCTTTTGGTACCCTCTCAAAAGCGGAATTGTCGGTGTCAGAAGTAAAATGGCTATCTGATTGAAGAGTTAAGGCCCCATTAGGTTCAATTTTCTTCTTCTTCTTTTTGACACTTGGAAAACCTGTTCGATTAATCGCTTTTCTTCTTCTTGTTTTCTTTTTGGCGACGTCCGCTACTTTAGTATCGTTGGCATTATTTGTTTCCGGTTTCTTTGTTGGTATCGAACACATTCTCTTAATAAGATCATTTACTGATATTTTTTCCGCTTGGATCTTTGGAATCAACACTCTTGTTGGTAAAACTAATTTGCTCTCTTTTATTATATTGGAAGTTTTCTTTTTCTTCTTATCATTGGTATCATCGCTGTCTGTGTTCAAATTTCTTTTAGGCTGACGTAAATTGTGACCGCCCGCGGTCTCTTGAATTTTGTCAGATATCACTGCAGCTATAGACTCGCCCCTTTTTGGACGTATAATAGGGTCTGGTGTCTCTGATATTAGTGCTAGTGGAATATCCGATTCAGCGTCTATGGGACTCAACAGCCCATCTGAAGAATTTGCATTACTGACCCTAGTTTTACATTTGCCTTTGTTAGAGTCAGTTACTAAACTACTAACGCAAATTGATGACTTAGGAATTTGATCTTCTAAGTCTATAGATGGTTCAAATATTCCTGTTGGGTGATCTACATTAACAACGACTGTTGTTTCCGATGTAGTTTCGGACGATTTAGATTTTTTAGTATCCATTGTTTTACCTTTCGATACCGGTGATTTGATAACTGTAGCTCTGTTTACAAGCGGAGATTCTTTTGTTTTGTGTTTGTCATCTGTATGCTTATAATTAGTATCTGTAATATTTTTCTCTTTTTCAAGAATACGAGATTCAATAGATTTTCTTATATTATTGTTCAACAAAGTATCCAAGACTTTAGTTGCTGCGCTGGGATTAATTTTTGAAACTAAATTGCTTGTTAAGCCTTCTAATCTATTCTTTTTTCTGGTCATAATTTCTGATTTCTGTGAAGGAGGTATTGAACTTTTATACAAAGATCGTGCCGACATGCTTTTCAGTGGATCCATAGATGTGTTTGCCGCCGCTGCGACAGTATTTGCTGAAGATACAGTACAATTTTCTGCAACTTTCATGTCTTCTTTCGCATTATTCTGATTGACATCTTTACAACTAGTATCATTAGTTGATTTATCTTCAGACAGCTTTTTTGATAAAGACTGAACTACTTGATCCAAGCTAGAAAGTGTAGCAACTTTGTCAGCCTCTAACCTGTGTCGTTTTTTGGGGGTCACAATTGGTGCAGAATTTCGTACGGGTGAAGACTTAACTTCAGATCTTGGGGATATTTTGTTGGCAGTTTCTTGTCTTGAGGAAATTGTTTTGACATCAAACTCTTTAGATTTTGGAGATGATTTTTCTACGTCGTTGGTCGTTTTATAACCTTCTTTATCTGTTTTCTTTCCTCCCTGTTCATCGGCACCAATATGGTATGTTTTTGATACACATGCGTGTAGATCTTCACTCTCCATTTCAATATTTTCTGTAATAGTATTCAAGCTGGTTTTTGATGACTTAATTGCATTGTCATCCGCTTTATTTTGATTTCTATTATCTTGCATATTATTTGTTTGGATAATCTTTAGACTGTCGTTGCCTTTTTTTCCCTTTTCGTAATTAGGTTTTGTTTTGGACGATTCGGCTGGAACATTATTTTGTATTTCACCTAAACAGTCTGTTTCAGTACAAAGAAATTGCTCTGTGTTTATCCCATTTTTTGAATTATCATCAAATTCAGAAGAAACTAAACTTAGGCTAAGTGTGTTATTTGTGGATGAATTAATATGGTAATGTCGTTTTTTAAGCGGGAGCTTGTGTTCATTAGTGTCTTTTCCTCCCTTATTTTGAGATTCTGTTAATTGTTTTTTGTGCCTCCTTTTTGAAGTTGGAATAATTATTTCTTGATTATCGGATGTCTTACGCTTCTTTGACGCTCTCTTCATAACTTTTGTCGGTAAAGGTTCAGGCAACGGTTTCTCTGTACATTTAGGTTGACTTTGTGTAATATTGGTTATTAACTTTGGCGCAATTTGGCATAATTTTATAAAATTGGATATTAGCATATCCATATCTTGACTAAATTTTTGATCAACCGAATCAACATTTTTACTAGTGCAAGAGTCCCGAGACCTTGACACTGATCTCGAGCGATGCCGTCTCTTACTTCTGTGCCGATGATGCCTGTTCTCAGTTTTTATTGCAACTCGAGAAGGTCTTTCAGTGGGTTTTAAATTAATTTTTGGAGGTGCAAGTACAACTGTTCTCCTGTGTTTTTTTATTTGAAAAGCGGGCTTCAGGTGTGGTTTCTTCAAATTCAAAAATACATTTCTAGATAATGATTTATTGGGCACATAACTGTTCTTTGCTTTTTCAAATATACTTGGAAGGGGTTTAAGTGTACTATCCTTTTTTGTATGTGGCGGATATAGCATGCTGCCTGATTTATTATGCTTACGACTTTTTGGTGAAAGCGTACTTGAAATATGTTTCATAGCTTCAAAATCTTTTTTAGATGCAGTTTTATTCAATGTATTCAGTGGCGAAGTACCAAACTTATGTGTAAATACTGGCTTAAGAGTCGGTAATGAATTGCCGGCACACGTCGCTTTATTAGGAGATTTTAGTAAAGTGTTGTTATTGTTATGGCTAACTTTGAATATGTTGCAAGTTGTGACAGGCCTTTGTAAGCCGCTGAATACCGGACCCGGCGCGAATGGATCAGAGGCATTATGCCGTAAAATATGCTTTTGACTTTTCGTAAACCCAAATGAATATTTTGATAGCAACGGATATTTAGTACAGACGCTTACATATTTTGGGCTTGCGTTTGGTTTGCGTATGTAACTATCGCACTCAGAATCACTTGAACTGTGACCGAGAGTGAGACTGCTAAAAGTTTTGTTCGTCAATAACAAAATTTCTTGATCGGAAACAAAATGTTTTTGATTTTTGTAGTACGATCTGTCTCGGACCGATCTTGTCTTCTTCAACTTTCTCATTCTTCGACGCATACTTCTAACGCTGTAATCGGTTTTGTAACCTGACTTGTCACTTTTGTAACCTGATCTATGATCGCTTTTATAACCGGAACGATAGCAATCACTTTTATATCCGGATCTACAGCCATAATCGCTCTTGTATCCAGATTCTATGAGCCTACTGCAGCTTTTATATGGCTTGAATTCATGATCGCTTTTGTAACCGGAAAGGATATCTTTATATTTAGGATTCAGATCTATTTGTTTCCATGTTGGGTCTAACGGATCATCACCCGCCGCTTCGTTTTCACTCTGGTGGTCCCGCCATGTGTTTGTAGCAGGTTTACTACTCTTCTTTGTTACAGTGCATAATTTACTATTAACTTCTTTTCTCTTAGCGTACACTCCAGATAACACAGACCTGCTTGATGGTAATGAGTCTTCATCACTGTCTGCCGAGTCATACTGGTTCTTATCTTTTAAAGTTTTTGGAGAGTTTTTAGTTACCTTGGCTTTATTTTGAGGTTTACGACCAGTTTTCTTTCTAGGAGGATAAAGTACTCTATCTGTAGCATACAACATTCTATCTAAAGCTGCAATGTCTAGTTTATGGTCAGGTTTCTTATTCTTATCAAATTTGTTCGTTTCTTGTTTCAACGGTATTGGTGATGGGGCCTCTGTTTTTATTTGTTTTAACTCGTTTTCTACTCTCTTTTTGTGAAAATCACAGTCGCTCGAATCGGACAAATTATGTGCCCTACTTCTAGTTTTTGATTTCGACCTCATATTTCTTCTCTCAACCTTATTGTTTTCTTTTTGTATGGACTTTCTACTTAAGCGACCATGGCCTTCATCTAGGTCATGACGACGTAACGGTGAATGGGTTGGCGAGTTATGATTTGATAATATGCCTGAATCTGGAGAGACGTTCGGCGGATCGTTATTGTTACGGAAATCATTAACTTTTACCGATGGCTTATCTTCTTTATGAGATTCAATAATTTTAATTTCATATTCATTTATTTTCCTTACTTTACGGGGCCGACCCCTTTTTCGTCTAGATTCGACGATAATATTCTTAACATCTTCTTGAGATTCAACAGAGTTTGTACTGATACTATCTAATTTTTGCGAGTCTAATTGGTTCAAATCAGAGTTTAGAATTGTTATTGGCGATGTTTTTAATAAATCACTTGCATTTCCTAATTCCGATCCTCCCGGAGTTACATCTATGTTCATAAAATCATTGTTGTCGACGCAGTCTTCGAGACTTGGCGGATTAGGTATAGACAAACTTACAGAATCTGTAACTGAACTTATTTCCTCAAGATCCTTATTTATTTGACTTAGTTCTTCTGTCTGTTGAGGACTGAGATGTTGAGAATTGCTATTTAAATAATTTGATCCTATTGATGTCATTTCAGGCAAACTATTCATCTGTCCCAAAATGCTGTCACCGATAGTACTAACGCTTTCCATAGGACTCGAGTTAAGCCCACATGTTAGCGACGATGTTGGAGTCGTGTTAATAGAATTTAATGATGCAGTGCTGCTTAGAAGTTGCGTTTGTGCGACGAATTGCTGTAGTAAACTGGACGCGTAGTGTGTTGTAGTTTGACTCAGTACGCCGGAGTTGGAACACTCGTTTTCGGATCCCGAAGAATCAGCTGTCGCTCGCTGGATGGCTGCCGTGACCAGCTGCGGCGGAAGCTCCATTTCACTACTCGATCCGTCAGCTGAAATCGAAAGCCAAACTGAAGTAACGAACTAACGAGCTAAAAATTGACAACAATAAAACATAGATGTCAGTTAAATTTGGCGATGCTGGATAACACGGTTGTTATTGTCGAAACTGATAAGAACCGGATATGAGATCTACACAAGTATCGACGTAAAACTTTACAATACTTGTGTTAGTTTATAGTATTTCATTATATGTATTAAAATAAAATAATTACGTAGATTAGCTCACCATTGTCCGCGATGCATTTGTCCTCACTGTGAGGAGAGGCGGCATGCGCGGGGAAGCTGCTGAAACTGGGCTGCTGCGCCGGCGCGCTCGTCGTCTGCTCCGGAAATAGTTCCGCGAGATCCGCATCGTCAATTACCTGTCAATTTTTGTTCATAACTTGGTTATTTCGAACGGTCTATTCTAAGCTTATTTTGACCGTATCTATTAAGAATATTGCTAATGTTCATACAAAACACACAACGAAAATAATCAAGAGAATAGCCTAAATTTCAAGATCAATATCATAAGCCAATCAAGATCCAGTTCAATGCAGGACGTGGCCCTACTTTCCAAGTATTGCCATAAAGATCGGTTGCTTGCTTTTGATTGATTAAGTACGTCAACATTACCTGCAGCTGACAGGCAGCGGCGAGAGCAGCGCTAGAGTCGTCAGCCGAGGCGTGCGCGGATCCTGCTGCCTCCGCACTGTCAGAGTCCGACGACGACGATGACGACGATGACGAGGACGATGATGAAGACGTCGATGACGACGTGCTGCTACAAGCAGCGCTCTCGCCAGTCGGTGACGAGAACTGTAACAATCATAAAACAAGATTAAGTGCCAAACTCAGAAATTTTAAATTGTCACTATGGGAGACCTATTTTGCCATTCTCATGTAATAACTAGTTACTCGTCTTATAGGTACGAATCGTTTAGTTGTAGCCGAAGGAAACAAGTCAAATTCTCCATGCAACAAGAGAAAGTAATCGCAAATGATTCATACCGCATTTCATATAATTATTCAATAAACAATTATTCATTATACGCTCGCTATACCTACTGATTACAAATGCACTGTCGCAATTCAAAGCTGCTCCACCGATTTGATCGACGAGAACTTTCTAATAATTACGAAATATGTTTTCATATTTATTACAGGGACAATGTGAAAATAATACTATGCCTTTTTGTGTTGTAATAAGCAGATAGTTTATGTTGTCAAAACTACCCTAAACAATATCTTGGTTTCACCGTGTTTGCTATTTATTCCAGAATGTTTAAGAGACTATTCAATAATATTTATACACTGATGTTTTTCACCTTAAACAAAGCCTTGTTACTCAGATGAAAGAAATCGTGTATATGTACATAATAGACAGAGCTCCACATGTTTTGTAACAAGCGTCTATCATTCTCGGTGCATGCAGACGCGTGATTGATACCAAAAGTCCGGCACGACTGACATCGGCAAAGTGTGACGCAAGAACAGTAGTATAGCACTACACGGTACAAACCTTTATGTCAGTTTCACACGTAGGGAGCACAGTGAGGCAAAGCAGTAGACAGTGTAGTAGTGCTAATGTTTAAGCGCACAAAACGACCACAACAGTACTTTTTTAAATGTTCTGCCCTCGTGTAAACATTATATTACATTTGTACGCATAAAACTTGCGAAATTGGCACATACTTATCGCCTTGTCTATTATGTACTTGTAAAACTAACTTTACTAAAAATAATTAAACTGTCATAATTTTTTTATAACTTGAATAACCTTCAGCTCTAAATGATATTAACGTAAATATATTGACAGAGGTTACTCGAAAATGCATCCTTTAATAAAATATACCGTATTCGTATAATATTAGATGTAAAATTATAAATCAATTAAATTGTTTGTACTTTCGTGAGACATCACGTCACTTCTTAATCACGTCTAAGACGTAAGCGATAGCCGTTAAATAATTAGTTATAAAAAAAACAAAATGATAAAACCCACATAGAATATAAATAAAACCAATTTAGAGCAGAATTACACTAGTTTAAATTAATAACACCACTTATGACAATGATATTGTGTATCAAACGTACCGAGTATCATCCAAATCCAAACGGCGGCCGAGACCTTGAGACATAATAGCACACGTGTGTACGCACGTGGTGCTACCGAGACGGTTTGTTGTACGCTCATCATAATTTATTTCATTGTTAGACCGTAACCACAGAAAATATATATACGTAAGTAGTATAAAATATTACAGATTTATTTCTTAGTAAAAACTCAATTTGAAAAAAATATTAAGCAACTTATATGCGGTTTCAACCTTACCCAATCATGTAACTAAATCAATTTTACTACAGAATAATGTTTTAGTTTAAATTTCCCCAAAGCATTAAAACACAAATGTTGCCGGTGTGAATGTACTCCTTGGCTGCATGGGGCATGGGGTGGTAGTTTTTGATACGCAAGCCTCGATAAGGCCACGCGACACTCAGTCAACCCCTTCCAGTGGGGATAGTTTCCCTTCCGCGCTATTGATTAACACCCCAGGAAATACATTGTGGTCAAATATAACATGAAATCACCTTTACAACTTATAAGGTTTCTTTTTTAATCAGGTTTAAACAAAAGAATAAACAATACAAAGTACACTATTATTTCCAAATGGTACGGACGGCAATCACTTTGCTCCATACAAGATAAATAAGAGAAAAACTCCGGGTTAATGTCACATCATTGTTTAGCTAAATAAATGTATAGTATATCAAGTGCGATGCTTAAATCATAGAATCGCTTGCACGGACAAATATGAGGCGTATTCGATTCGACAATGGAATAACGGTACCCGTGTATCGGCGACGGCGCCGACACGAATATCACATTAACGACCTCGTGATCTGCGGAGATTTATATATGACAGCCCACATAGAACTTATCCCGGCGAACGAGAGCGTCGCATGTCAATGCGATTCGTGAAACGGCTTTCTATTTGTTCGTCATCGTAGAGGCGTTTTAACTTGGAACAATATATTGCTATCAGCATATTTATGTACCTCATTAGACAATTGTAATCAAATTTATGCAAGCCAGATATGAAGGTTACGAAGCTCTCACGACCTCATTACTCTAATGCTGTGGAGATACAAAAGCGTCATAAGAATATACTTATCTCCACAACTTATTCGACATAAACAGGTGGATGTACAAATCGCCCGCCGGCATAGTCAATTTTTCAAAATAACATCAAGCAATTTGAAATGTTATTAGCTATGTTAGCTTTTTTTACTATTTTTTTAAAACGAACAGAGCTACAAAAGCAAAGACAAGTTAACATAGAGCGTGAAATACATGCATCATCCATCTAAGATAATTGCAACTACGAGGATAATGATAAACGTATAAGTGAAACAGATTTAGAAATTTTATATATTGATATTGACATTGAAATATATCAAGGAAATGGCGGCGCTAGGCACAAAGTTAAACCAACTGTAGAGCTGATTGCGCAGGTCGTCGACCCCACGCCAAATGTCGAGAACAATACTTAATGGAACGTCTCACACTCATCTCGCAATCTAACTGATCATATAATATTTTATAGAGAACAAATATAGGCGGAGCTGAGACTGGACTAGGCACTTTAATCGAGAAAAGATTAATTCATTAATTTTTAATTTTAAAGCCATCTAGTGTAGGATACATAAATTGGTAATAATAATAATTGATTGAAAACCCAAGCATAAGGAAGCAGTAGATTGTTCATGGTCGTCGCCAACCGATGATCTAGGTTAGGTCTAGGAGGAAGGGGGAGGGCAGCTGCCGTGTCTGCCCTCCTTGGCGATACCCATGCTATTTCCAAGAAACTCATATGCACATTATGGTTAGAATTTTATGTCAAGTTACGTATGTCTATATTTTTAACCTTATCGTTTTCCCTATTAACTTTATCAATAATAATAACAGTAGCCACAACAATAGCTAATAATGTTATTTAATTTAAATACCACAGTCATATTGAATAACGATAAGATTTACGCAAAACAGTACGTTATTTTCCTATATTTTATTTTTCATAAAACAAACACGATAATTAATTGTCCTTCATAATTTCCTACTTAGAGTGGCTCTAGTAAGAGAAATCCCTACTAAAGATCTTACTTTGTGATAATTAACTGGAGTTTGGCAGTATGATATTAAAACTCTCATACGGTGATTTGATCCAAACAATCACTTCTATCTTAAATATCAGTTATTTTCCTACTCTTTAATTAAAATTAAAAACAAACATTTTACATAATAACCCCTGCACAGATTATTCCTGCCATTAGGTGACAGGTGTAAGAATTGCCGTATTCAATATGTGAGCGCGATGTAATACAAGGCCGGGCAGCACATACTTGGCTATGATTATTATAAGTTATTTTATGTTTGACATGTTAGCAGGTCAGCAGATAATTAAATTCAATTTAAAGCGACGTTAAATACGTACCTAATCATTTATGAACATTACTAAATATTTATAAATACGACACGACATCATAAATGCTGTAAGATTAATACATGTAATTCCAAAAAAAAACTAACTACTTCTAATAAGTTATCTATTTTTTTACAAAGTATAAGTGCAAGTTAAAAAAAGGAAGACCAGACGAATTCAATCTTTTCAGTTCTAAATACAATGTAATTCGGATTAATTAATACGAAAAGCATAAGTTTTAGTTGGATTAGGAAGTCTGTAATCGCTATGGGGACCGTAATCGCTGCTTATCGGATCAATAAAAATAA
>JAOCNA010000013.1:3016641-3027731 GCA_026546675.1 Papilio helenus | reverse complement strand
AGTTGAAATTAATTCATAACAACCTCGAGGACTTCTGAACCAATCGCATTACTTTTGTTTGGCGCAAGTGAAAACTTAAAAATGGCTAAACATTAATTGGTAACGCTTTTCTATGACCTTGACAGAATAGTGCTTTCATTTTTTTGCGGTACCTCTTGGTGGTGGAATATTTTGAAGCTTCATGGTTTCTGGAGGTGGAATGCAGAGTGCATCTAGAGGCTTTGGTTCCGGAATTGTATGTAATGAGTTAGGTGGCATCGAGGTAGGGGGCATAAATGGCATATTTGGAGGGCCATTATGTCCAAAGGGAGGTCTGTTGTTGCGAAAGTTGGGCCCATTGGGACCAAAGGGTGGTGAACCCATATAGGGCATAGAATTCGGTGGCATCATTGAATTTGGCGGTCCATTAGGACCCATCATTCCAGGATTTGGAAATGGAGGCCCAAAGAATGGCGGCATCGGACCATTTGGTCCAAGACCACGCATATTAGGACCACACATATTCGGTGGCATACCAGGACCGCAATGGCCTCGAGGACCATTTGGACCCATAAAATTTGGTGGCATTGGACAATTTGGAGGTCCTCCAAAAAATGGTGGCATGGGAGGCATGTTCGCTCTACCCGGCCCATTCATAGGTCTTAACCCATGACCCATATTTAGCCTAGGACCAGGTGACATATTTGGACCCATGTTCATAGGCCCTGGACCATGTGGTCCCATTGGACGCATTGGTCCTTGTCCCATAGGGTCCATAGTGGGACCCATTAGACCCGGCCCCATAGGGCCATGTCCCATAGGTCCTGGCCCCATTGGGCCTGGGCCCATGAGCCGTGGACCCATGTGTTGTGGTCCCATGGGTACTGCTCCTGGACCCATAGGGCATAGACCAATTGGTCCTTGTCCCATTGTCCCAGGGCCAGATAAAGCACTTGCATCTTTTGGAGATGCCTTTTTATCTTCACCATTTGTT
Organism: Papilio helenus; assembly: GCA_026546675.1. Lineage (NCBI taxonomy): Eukaryota > Metazoa > Arthropoda > Insecta > Lepidoptera > Papilionidae > Papilio > Papilio helenus. Next base: position 3,026,758 of record JAOCNA010000013.1, on the reverse strand, counting down.
TCAGATTCAGTATCTGAACCACCATAAGAACTCCACTGTTTATGAGAATTAGATGCATGGGTATCCTGTGATCTAACAGGCATATTCATTAATGGAGGGATTTGCTTCTCGATAGCCGTTTTTCTATCTTCCACAACTGGAGTTGTAGGAGTATTTCTGTCTTTGTTATTCCACCGACTTTGTGCGTCCCTAAAATAAAAATAGTGCATTTTATTCATAATATTTTAAATAAACCTATGTAATCATCTTCATTCATCCACATCTCCCCCTTAAATGAAGCAAGCTCCGTATGTTGTGTTTAATAACATATTTTTTTGATAGAAAATATAAATTTGATCTTATTTCACCTGGATTTTTCATTAGACTTGTCCATATCTAATTTGGAATCTTCATTACATTTATCTTTAATGTCTTCATCATTTTCATCTTTGACTTGCGTTGCCTCTAATTTAATGTTTGGTTCAATCTCCTTTAATTTCTCTTCGTCCTCGATCTTTTCTTGTTCTATTTTTTCCTTTTCAAGTTGTTGCTTTTCTAGTAAAGCTTTGTATTGACTCATAAAAGAGCCATCATTCGAAAATATGTTGCCTGATTTATCATCTTGATTACTAGAGCTGAAACATTTGTTATTCTTTATTTTTATGATACTTTGGCAAGGGTGTTGTTTTGTTTCATTTTTGATATGATTCTCAAAAATTAAACAGTAAATCACAAGGGTTTTAAAACTTACTTATTTAATTTCACTTGTGCAGCAAGTGCAGCGGCTTGCTTTTGAGCCTCCACCTTAGCTTGAATCTCCATCTTCTTTCTTTCAATAATTTGCTCCTGTTTGGACATCTGTGCCCATCTTGTGCTAAGAGCAGATTTATTTTTACTGTCTTTAAAGTTCGACATTTTAAGAATTCAGTCGGTATCATATACTTATACAATCAATCACAAAATTTCACTTCGAAACTAACTCAAATGCTAAAAATCATAATTGAAAATTGTTTTCCAAGATAGGTTTTACTTGGTTTTTTCTCAACAATTCACATTCGGAGTTTACAGAAAAGCAGACAAAAACAAAGAGTAAAAGGAGAAAATCATTTAGTGTCAATTCAAAGAGCAACAAAGAATGTAGAAATCATAGACAAGACTGACGGAGGCGGCGTTTACCTGCTAGCAACATCCAAGCGACAAGTGGTCCAAATTCGAATTTTATGGCGGCATATTTCACTTGTGTTGTGCTCATGACCATACTTAAGAATTAAATAATTTTAAGCAGTAATTATAGATCAGAATTAAATAATCCTACTGAGTTAAATAAGGCATACTCTTTCCATTATGAATATAATACTAAGGCATACTTTCCTAATAGTCAAAGCTCAGCATACTCCTCAATATTCTTGCTCGGTACTCAGCTTATGCGAACGTTTTAGTAGTTTTCAAAACAATTTGTGAAGTACACCAAATATCTTCGACGATCCGAATTTGGGAGTTGAATTAAAAAACAATTATCATTTGCATATTATTCTTTTTATATTTTTTTTCATCAGTTTAAATGGAAAATACAATTTTATTTATTTATATTGTTGTCATTTATTTATTGTAAACAAATATATTATAAAAGATTTACATATCTACTATCAAAACAAAATATTCACAAATGGCAGACTAACTAAACAATTAACTCAGCTGTTTTTTCAAGCATGCTAACAATTGCATCGTTTTGAGCTAAACAAGAAGAAAGTTTGGCACTGATCCTACAATCCAAATTAAAAAGATATAAATGCACATTGTAGCAACGCATCTGACGTTTTAGATGAGTTAGTCTGTATTCTTGTTTCAGGATAGGTACCTTTTACAACGATACTCTTCACAACCTCTCTTCAGCTCGTGCTGTTTGCCTAGTGCAATACTGTTTTAGACATTTACATCAGTGGACACTCCAGCCCCATCGGAGCTTCATTTTAACACAAAACGGGCAACGTACAAATACTTTAATATATAAATACACCCTTACGTTCCCTTTAATATAAACCCAAAACATTTAACTTTAAAATGTTACTCATGTGATTTCAATTATTTAATTAATATTTAATGAAAACAAGTGTTAAAAAATTAACAAACGTTTTTATTATGCTAAGAAAAACTATATTAACTAAATATTTTTTCAAATTTTCATGAAGACTTCTTGCAATGGCAAGAACTCTCTTTCCTTTAAATTAGCATGATATTTGGCGAAAAATACATTGAACGTATATAACAATTACTCATTTTTATGTACAAATTTGGCTCAGTAAAGGTGCTACAAATATATTAAAACATTTGACAACGCCAAAGAGAGCTTACTTTCAAAATATTGCATGTGGTAACTCAATGATCGTAAATAATAATTAATTGCTGCCTCAATAATTAGAAAACCAAATGGTCTTAATTTAAGAAAAAAAATCAACAAACTCTTGTTTCCTCCATAACAATACATATTCCATTGAATGGACAAATTCAACTTAATTCATACTTTCAAAACTCATCAATGGTGAAAAAACAAAAAGTACCACATTCTGCATTACCCTGCCTTAAAAATAAAAAAATTACATAAGATTAGATGGCGATACGAATAAGCAATGGAAGAGGACGTGAGCAAAAGAAATCACACAACATGATACAGACAGACAGAGTCGCTGCGTGCGCATGCGCGTGCGCGCGAACTCTGCCGGCGGCAAACAAGCGCTCCTTCCACTGTCACAATCAAATGCCGAAAAGAAAAGTATAATTAATAAATTGTACCTATGCTTTGTATATACTCTAATTTTTTTTACATTTTAATAATTTAAAAAAAAAACAACCAGCACTTGGTCGAAAGATTTACATCCATATTTTTTTTGTGTATTTTATATTTTGATGAAATATTTATATAAAGCTAATTAACGTGAGCCGATGTCAGGATTCATAGCAAGTCGTCGTGCGCCCGGGCCGAGCGGCCCGAGCTGTTAAACTCGATCTGTACACTGTAACACTGTCCACCTTAGTCCGTACATCGCGACTCGTAATGCACTGATACCGGAGGCCGCGCCCCCCGCGCCCTCCCCCCACACTATACTCCCCCATATACACTTTCGTAGCAATTTAAAAAAATAAAACACTAAGATTATATCCCTTAACGCGCCTAAGCTACTAATTCGTATTCTATTTACAATGACATAATACATAGTATTTAATTGTTCGGTAAGACGTCTCTTGTGCCGACCGGACGCTTGGCGCGCTCCGCTCGATACCGTTTACTGTACACCAAAATTTACAATATCTTTTGATCTGAATATATAATAATATATCAATGGACCACATCTAAACACAATTCAGCCGACGGCCGCCCCGAGCCGCGCGAGACAACGCACCGCGACATCGCTTGTTACTTTTTTATATAACTATTATAATTTTATGTAAGCACTAAATATTTATCCTACACTGTACAATGGACTATTATAATATTTCATTGAGATTTTAGCATTCGTATAAACATGTCAAAATACAAATATCTCTCGTATCTCTTAATAACTTAATAGGTAACAACAGAGCAACATTTGACATCTCGATACACTGCCTTTGTGACAGAATTTTATTACGTCTTATATCCATTAGTTCACAAATAAGAGAATTGGCGACAACGATGATTTTAGATTTATTTTGTTATAGTATTAGCCACTAAGTCTCGCCCTTATATGAACGAACAGTCAGTGATCTCTACTTAATATCATAAAGAAGAAAAATTGTCAAACTTAAAACTTGATAGATTTCAAAAAGTCTTTCGCCATCAGAAAGCTTCATTATCACTTAGTAACATAGATTATATTGTTTTTTAATTCCACGCGGACGTCAAAGGGTAATTTTATAAGTTCAAAATAAGGGATAAGGCAATCTTTTAGTTGAAAAAAATACACAAACTCAAAAAGTAATTTCTACAGTATAGAAACAAGAACTGTATAGAGAATTCAATTGAAATCAAAAGGTAGTAAAAGTATGGAATTATGCATATAAAATAGAACGTCGTATTAGTTAAGATAATTGGTGACAAATTTTGTAAATCTTCATATTATTTTTTAATATTAAAATACGCCGACTGTCCGTCACACAGAATGGGTGTACTCGTGTCTGCGCGTGCGCAACAAATCGCCAAATGGAATGCATCGACAATAATGTCAACTTTAACAAATTCATGAAAAACAGATGTCCACGAAGGAACAATATTTGCACTAGCGAGTCTCCGCTCCACAACAACCGCGCCTTACACTACTGGTAACAATAACATCTCAACGGCTTATATATCATATACCTTTATATACGTGTAATAAACAAAATTACAGATAAAAAATGATATCAATTTTGATTTAAATGGTATTAAAATAAATAAAAGAATTAAAGACAAATTTACGTTCAACTAATATCAAATATAACTATGATTGAGCATTTAAATGAGTAAAGGGTTAAATAATAAAATCCAATGAGCAAAAGGGCTTTGCTTTTAAATTGACAGAATTTTACCAACAAACACCCTTCCCGTACAAAAGAATTGACCGTCATACCAGAAATATTAAAAAGTTTTTTTGACACATTAATTGACAAAAATCAAACGAAACAATTAACAAGGTTTCGTAAACCTAACATAGTAATGCTACATTTACACATATACAATAAATTTCGTAACAAACTGGTATATACATTCGATGGAAACAATTTCAAGATGGCCATTTTTAACACAACATTATCAAATCAAAAGAAAATATACGCGAAATGTAGAAAACGCAACAATTTTTAAATTAATCACAACACTAAAGAACACATATAATCCAAATAATAAGGCAAAAAATAATGTCACATAATTACATAACGCATTACAACATGAGATATGACGAAGTCACGGCAGTGACGTCATCACGCAAGTCTCATTCTTCAGTACACGCGTTATTTCGCTGCGTTTTCTACGATTTCGCTAATCAGCGTGTTGATCTTGCACATTGCGTTTAAGAGTTCAAAAATCATACTTAACGCTAAATCATTTCATTTTCAATATGGACGTCAGTTTTAGGACATAATACATAAGACGGCTTTATACACATTTGGGCTATAATGTGATTATTCTCGAAGGGATTAAAAACGTGATGTTTTAATTTGGTCAAAGTTTAAAAATATTCTATTCAAAATTTAAGAAAAGATGCTTTGATTTACTATTCGGTCAACATAAAACCATTCCTTGCTAATCATTTGAATATCAGGGTGTTATTACTAGAATTTGATTTGAATGTAAGGGCAATATTGTTTTCTTTGTAGAGGGCGCTACTGTGCATCACGAGTATGAGTGCAAAGGGTGTAGAAAGAGATAGCAAGATATTTAAATGTCAAATCTGAAAGGGAGCCTATCGCTTGTGGGATAATTGAATTGACTTTTCAACAATGATTAGCCCAAATGTAGAAAAAATAACTACGATTTCATTAATTTATTGTGTTGTGGAGGGTAGTTCTGAAGGGGACCAGAATACTTATCTCTAGTGGATTGTCAACACTGGCCGGTCGTTTCGAGACGTTTCATTCCGTAATAAAAACTAATTAAACATCATAAAATCTAAATAATTTTGGCAAAATGTATGACAATTAGAGTTCGTCGGGTTATTCTCGCGATAAATTCCAATAACATTATAATAAGTACGACGTCAAAGATATTTTTTGTGACCGATTTTGGATATGCAGGAATAACTCGACAAAACTATTCAAAGGATAAATACATGTTTCATAACTATTATCAACATAAAATTAAAAGAATTCATTAAACTAGACGTAATAATAAAATTTAACAAATCGTAATAATTACGCGTTAAGTTAATATTTACAAGCGGGGGCAAGATGCGAAGTCGAACGTCCAATCAGAATAAATGGATGGAAATGAAAGGGACGATTTTAGGGCTAATATAGTATAAAAATGTCAATATAATTGTTTTTTTAAAGGCCGATAAGTCTCTCGAATTGACTTGTACTGAGTAATTTTATGTTGATTTATGGCATTTCAGCACGCCATTACATCGACGACCACTGAGGGTGTCATTATACAATGTTTTAATAAATTCTGTCATACATAATAAATAAATCAAATGATAGATGCCAAAGTAATATAAAGATCGATATTAGAAGCTTAAAAAACAATTAAACGCGTGCAAAATTTTGTGTTTTCGATACGAATAGCGATTATGATCACACAATAGTGTTTGGCGATTTTAAAACGTATAGCACAAAATGTTCATTAAACATAATGGAAGAACTGACAATAACTAAAATTAATTGATAAATCTGGATACATAATGATATCAAATTGTGAAACTATAAACTAAATACTACAACCTCGAGAAACAAACTGACGCAAGGAGTCCTGGACATTACTGCAGGCAACAGCCAGCGTTTGTATATGAAGGGGTTACAAGTCTGTGAAGGAGCCGAGTGTCGGAGCGCGCAGTGGGCGGGCGCGTGGGCGCGTGGGCTCGTCGTGGGCGCAGTGTAGGCGCGGCGGGGCGCGTGGGCGCGGTGTGGGCGGGGCGCGGGGCGGGGCCGGCCACTAGAGGCAGCGGGCGGCGCACGGGGAGCGCGAGTGTCAGTACGCCTGCGTGGTGCTCGCCGCCGACACGCGCTCCGGTTTCAAATTACGCTAAAAACAAACATTTCATATATTCATTACAACTTATATTCACAAAACTGGAAATTTATAAGAAACAATCGTTCAAATATAACTAAACAAGTACTACATGCAATTATAATGTCAATAGACAGACATATTGAATAAATTTTACAACAGACAAAGTGCTGACAAAATTAGTACAAAACTCTTGGGACAAGACTGCAACGAGTGCATAAAACAATCTAAATAGTGAGTGGTACGAATAAATCTATTTATCCATACAAATACTACACAATACAACACACAATAAAAAAAAACTAATCATAACACAAACTACAAGTTAAGTGTGAAGATGTTCTACTCTAAGGTGCTCTAAGATAAATGCACATTTCCCATAAAATCTAACACTTCAAACTTACTGGCAACTCCTTTAAATGTGTTACAGACTTGAAATAGCAACGGAATTTATCTATTTATTGAAATCATTGCGAAAAATACGGCGAATTTCTAAAACTTCAGTCAATTTTCAAATTTAAAAAAAAAAACAGTAAAATAGCCTAAAAAGTCGAAATTGCGAATAATTAGCGCGATATTTTACTAAATTAAAGTTATACAAAAACGTTATTACGTAAATAGCACTGTAGTATGAATTTACAGAGGCCATCCGAACAGATGAGCTGAGTCTACTCATTTATACACAAGATACCACCAGTTCACCACAAATATATGGTGAGCACTGGCGGATGGTGAGTGGTAAGTGGTGAATGGTGTACAACTCACCAGCTGGTCGTACTGCTGCACCATCCGTTTGATATGGTTAAGTTTGCGGTGCAGGTAGTTGACGCGCCGCCTCTCGCGCTGGTACGCGGTGTTGTTGCGCACGCGCTGGTACTCCTCCACTATACGCTGCTCTATCGTCTACAAATACAAGTTACACAATACAGGCGACAGTTCACATCATACACATTATATAATACACTAGCTGTTGTTCGCGACTTCACCCGCGTGAAATTAAATAATATAGCCTATGTTATTCACAGATAAATTACCTTTCTAACGGTGAAAAAAATTTTAAAATCGGCCCAGTAACAAACAAAAATACAAATCTTTCCTCTTTATAATATTAGTATAGATTATATAACACATAATACAAAAAAATAGCCATATAAGAGTTATGAGTGTACTCGGACAGTATAAGTACTGACTAATTTTAGTCCTCTTCTCTTCCAACCATTTGGACGCATTAGCAAGAGAAATATAGTCTTTCTGTGCGTTCTCCTTTCTGTTGATTAAAGGTATGCAATGTCTATGGGGAGTTGTCGCTTCACCATTTTGGCGAATTATGTTGGCCGATTGCTAGTCTGTTACTTTATACTATAAAAAACTTGTAGTGTGTCCGAGTGTGTACTCCTAGCGTGTACTGCGTGTACACAGAGTATGTGTACCAAATGTGTACACCGAGTGTGTATACCAAGTGTGTACTGTGTGTACACCGAGTGTGTATACCAAGTGTGTACTGTGTGTACACCGAGTGTGTATACTAAGTGTGTACACCGAGTATGTATACCAAGTGTGTACGGTGTGTACACTATAGTATGTAATGTGTACTGACCCTGCGCTGCGGCGAGGCGGGCTCGGTGCGGCGCAGCTGCTGCTCGAGCTGCGAGAAGAGCGCGGCGACCTGCGCGACGCGCGCGTACAGCGACCTGTACTCCGTGTACAGCTCGGAGAACTCCTGCTTGTACGCGCGCCGCGTGCCGGAGCTCGCGATCGCCGGGTACTGCCTGCACACAATACACAGTACACATTACACACCTCGTCTAATACACATGTAAACAAGGCTGAAAACAAACGGCGAACAGGTATGGATTTACACATTCGTACATCTACGCATGCAAGATATTTGGATTCCTCTATTTATGCTTGTAGAGAACTTTCACTGTTCGCTGTACCAACATTTAATGTGATATGATTGAATCGATAAGTTTACACGAATATGCTTCAACTGATTTTTAGCTGATTTTGTTAATTGTATGATTTTGCAACTAATACACATAATACAGCATGCAAATAAGATCGAAATTGGACGAATTATAGATTATTAAATACTATGCAATAAAACAATACATAATAGAATGACTATAATTTTTTTTCCTCTGCCCTGACTAGCGAAAAATTTAAATCGAACGTTGCTAATTCCGAAAATAAATCTCACCTTTCAATATCTACCAAATCAGTCATATTCTCATCAGGTACAGACGTTAAATCTGTAGTTTCTAATTGTTCAGTATTTGTGATGTCTTTTTCTGAAAAAAATAAATAAAAAAAATTAATAAACTGCCTGTCCATTTCCGATCTAGACCATAACGTACTAAAATTATACTCAATACTCAAGCACAATAACGTGGAATGTAAATTCGATGACGTCATTAGAAAAAAATACGTAAGTAACGTTCTTCGCAACCCAAGGTCACCTGTTCAGTGCCCTTGAAATTGTGTTCTGCGCAGCGACTTATGTGCAGTAAGAGACAAGATATCTGACAACTAGATATTGTTGTCTCTCTTTTGTCAAAGAAAATGAAAAGGACAGCAATACGTATAAATGTTAACAGCAACAAATATATATATTCAAGTACCCCGTTATTGTGCAAGCGTAGTAAGTACATACTCGACATGCTAGTTTTCTACAACAAATCTATAACATCAATGCAATTTACTTAGACCGTGCGCACACCTTCGACTAAACTATCGCACAACTGTTGTGCGATTGTCATTATTTCGCATCCCGTTCAACTGTTTAGTTGCACAACTAAAAATCGAGTACTGTGCGCACCATATACGCTCATAGGAATCAAAGCGAGACTAAACAGTTGTGCGATAGTTTTATCAAAGGCGCACTCTAAACACATGTGGACATACATACATTACATAACAAACTGGAACATGTGCAACATTTATAACTAGTTTTATATGTGTATGATGTAAATAATTCATGAATTTCATTTGCATTGCTATGTACTACACATCAAACATTTAATATTATGAAAAAAAAAAATGTATTACGTAATTTTAGTAATTTAGAAATAAAGTATGTTTTTGAAGCCTATAAACTTTACTAAAGTAAAGTTTAGATTAATATAATCCGAAATCGAAAACACATTTATTTAATTAGGTTTAATAATTACGTAAGTTGTTATTAATATTATGTAAATTTTATCGTAAACAAAGGATTTCCATATCTCAAGAACCCTCTAGGGCTTAAAACTCAACAATTTTATTATCTAACATTATAAATGAGAGAGTTTAGATATATTATGTCCTCTCTGCTCAATCTGGATAAAATTCCTAATAGTTAAATTGCTATCTGGAATAGCAAAGACGCTAGACGAAGAAGCAGGGCCAGTCCCACCAAATTGTAAATTGTCTGATAACAATATGTGAAAAATTGTAATAACAATAAACAGAACGACAAAGTCT
>JAOCNA010000013.1:2959341-2970944 GCA_026546675.1 Papilio helenus | reverse complement strand
ATGTGTGATACCTGATGTCATGAAATCTAGGACCGTATCCAATTCAATTGCAGTTTGGAATTGGGCTGCCAGCCGCTAATGCGAACTGCGGAACCACTTAAGCCAAAAGTTCTGCAGTCTCTGGGCTTTTCCAAGTAGGGGCCGAACGAACTGCACCACTTATGTCGGCGCCAGTTATAGTCACAGGTTCCATTTCAGTGACCGATTCGCTTGCGCGTCTGACATTAAACCACTCACCTTCACTATGTTCAATTGGCACCGACGAAATTCGGTCAAAAACGTAGTAGTCGCGGCAGTATATGGTCGGAGCAAATCGACTACTTGGCTTGGCTACTTGGTGGGTGCTCCCACCTACGGTAAAATGTTAAGTACTGTTATGGATTTTTTTAAGAAACTTTGTCAATTTGTTTTGCAGTAGCCAAGTGAAATACAATTCTGTGTGTAATAATACAGAGTAAAATTTCTACTTGTTGACGTGGCGTGACAGCGCAGGGAGCAAATTTACTTTACGCTTTTAGTGTGAGATAGCCCTAGAATACTTCTATAATTTAAAAGAAATATTGTGTTTTGCACAAATATTTACAGTTTAGCAGTTTCATTATGATTACTTGAAATATAAGTATGGCGCCTGACATTGTTGGCCTGTTTTGGTAGTAACAATATGGCGTATGAACTTACCCTATTATTCCTAATAAAATCTTCTATAGCTTTCAAAGCAGAATCCGTAAGTTTCACAAACACTAGTTCCTTGTTTTCTTTATAACTAGACTCAGATGATAACCCATACTGAACACCTGCTGGCAAGGCCGCCATTTCTTATTCACTATTCGCACTGTGGACCAGCTGACTCCTTTGCTAGTCGTCACAATTCATATCATTCACACATTTCTTAACGTAATCACAGATTCACAACCTAATTAAAATTATAATTATGATAACAAAAGGGTTTTATAAGTCCAAATTAACAAATTTTTTGTAACCCCATCGACTCGGCCTTTGTTGGCAGCGCTCTTCAGTCTGCAAGGCCGCACTGACTGTCATGCGCAATGGCGCTTTTGACAGGAAACGCGAGCATTCACTGCAACAGTAGCGCCAAATTTGAATTTTAAACTAAAGTATTACAAAACTTTTTGAATTGGTTCAAAACTTTTGCTTTTCTTTAGAATTTAAGATTGAATTTCTTTGTTCTTTAATTCATAGGAGTTTAAAGAGATTTAGTATGTAATAATAAGATGTACTAATGAACAAATAATAAACATATAATTGTTTTATGTTACAAAACAACAGTAACAGTTACTAGTGTTTGAAAGCAGACCAAAATTAGAAGAACGTTACTTATTTACTTTGTTTTCCTAAAACTGGCACTCCGAGAAATTCGCACAAGTGAATAAAATAGTTAGACTTATAATGCTTTAGTCCGTCACATACGTTTTGGGGTTTAATAGCAATAGCAATAGCGGGTACTAATAACTTCTTTCTTATATTCTGTTAAGCCTAAATATGACAATTGAATTACATCTCTTTAATTTGCTTATTTCTGACCAAAATATACATTTTTTATTCTTTCATGGAATAACAAACAAAAATAAGATCAAGCATTTCGCATGGGCAAGTATGGACAATCCAATTAAATTTCAAACAAGTCAACAATAGATGCCTCAATGAGGTGATTGTAATACTTCCAAGTCGATGTGCTCATGATGTATATAGTATTTATACGAATAAAATTTGAAAATGTAGTACCTGATACATAGTAAACTGGTACATGTATGCTGGAGTCGATGATCACGTAAAAGATCCGCTTCCCGATCCCTTCTTATCTTACAGAAAGAAATATTTTACTAATAACACTTTATTAGTAAAAAAAGCAACATTGCCGTATGATTTTACTAACAGAAAATATTTGATCGTTTATTCATTTTAAACCGATTAAAAAGTGACTGAAGTGATTTAATTAATTGTAGATCCTAGTCCAATGTTTTAGTTGCCTGTTTTTCTAATTTTTAAAAAAAAGCGTAGTGGAGCGAAGTTAGATGGGGTTCGAAAAGCATGAAAAAGGTCTGTATAACAGATAAAATAAGATGTTTACAATATTGTTTGTGAATACGTTATCTGTATTTGGCACCTGACAAATGTCAGATATGTCAGCTGTGTCTGACGTATTCTTATCGGATGACGTATGATGCAATGTGGAATGGAGTTGTCGTATTCCAGCATTCGAAATTTGGTTATTTTCTAACATATTGTAAAGGTATTAGTAGTTATTTACGCTGAAAAAATACTTGGTGCTGTAAGTTTATTTAAAATGTTATTACATTATTTAATCTAATTCTACTTTCATCTACATTTCAACAGTATTTCATCACATAAAAATGTAAAAGCTTATGGCCGTATTTTATTGGTTTTCAGGTGGAAAATTTGAAGTCATGGCTGATTTCGAAGAAAAGAAACATCTTATTACTCGTAATTTGCAAGAGGTCATGGGTGAAGAGAAGCTGGTTGAAATCTTGAAGCAACGAGATGTTAAAATCTATTGGGGCACAGCTACCACTGGCCGCCCTCACGTAGCATACTTTGTGCCTATGTCTAAAATAGCTGATTTCCTTAAAGCCGGATGTGAGGTAACAATCTTATTTGCAGACTTACATGCTTATCTGGATAATATGAAAGCACCATGGGATCTCTTGGCACTTCGAACTGAGTACTATGAATCAGCAATAAAAGCTATGTTAACTACACTTGAGGTACCTTTAGAAAAACTTCGATTTGTCCGTGGCACAGATTATCAATTAAGTAAGGAGTTCACATTAGATGTGTACAGGCTCTCATCTGTGATTACTGACCATGATGCAAAAAAAGCTGGAGCAGAGGTAGTGAAGCAAGTTGACTCTCCAGTACTTAGTAGTCTGCTATACCCCGGCTTACAAGCATTGGATGAAGAATATTTGAAAGTCGATGCACAATTTGGTGGTGTTGATCAAAGGAAAATATTTACCTTGGCTGAGAAACAGTTGCCTCGACTTGGTTATGCTAAGAGGATACATTTGATGAACCCTATGGTTCCCGGGCTCACTGGTGGAAAAATGTCTGCATCAGAGGAGGATAGTAAAATTGATTTGCTAGATAGTCCTGCTATTGTTAAAAAGAAACTTAAAAGAGCTTTCTGTGAACCTGGTAATATAACTGAAAATGGAATTCTATCATTTAGCAAACATGTGATATTTCCTTTAATGAAACAGGATGAGGTTTTCAAAATATGTCGTGCGGAGGAACATGGAGGTAATGTAGATTATTCCAAATATGAAGATTTAGAACAGGCTTATGCAAAGCAAGAAATCCATCCTGGAGATTTGAAAGCCTCAGTTGAGCAAGTGATTAATAAACTATTAGCTCCTATTCATGAAATTTTTAAAGATAGTAAACTCCAAGAGTTGACGAAAAAAGCTTATCCACCAGTGAAAAAAATTGTAGCCTCGGCCGCTGTTGATGAGGTGACTCCTGCGAAACTGGATATAAGAGTGGGGCGCATAGTAGAAGTATCTAGACATCCTGATGCAGATTCTTTGTATGTAGAAAAAATAGATTTAGGAGAAGAAGAACCGAGAGTAGTTGTGTCTGGACTTGTAAATTATGTTCCAATAGAAGAAATGCAAAACCGAGATGTCGTAGTATTATGTAATTTAAAGCCAGCTAAAATGAGAGGTATTGAATCAAAGGGTATGGTCTTATGTGCATCTATTGATGAACCTAAACAAATAGAACCACTCTTGCCACCAAAAGACTCACAACCTGGTGAAAGAATTGTTGTAGAAGAACATGATACCGGTGAACCAGATGAGGTGTTAAACCCAAAGAAAAAGGTATGGGAGAAACTGCAAGTTGATTTGAAAACAAATGGTGATTTATTTGCAGTTTGGCAAGGGAATAAACTAATCAGCAAAGTCAGTGGAAATCCAGTAACAACAAAATCCTTAATAAATGCTCCCATAAAGTAATTTGAAATTAGCGTTATAAGTAAAAATCATTTGCTGGTTTATCGCATTTTTGAATTATTATGTTTATAAGTTTGCATTTTTACAATAAACTTCCACAATTACATTCAAATTAAATTATTTTGATGTACATAATGTATTATTTTTATTTTGAACAAAATAAATATTTCTTTAATAATTAAATTGTTTGTTTTTTATTGCTGTGTTTGTGGGACAACAGAAGTGATAATGCTAGTATGTAACATTAGATGGCCTATTTATGTAACAATTAAAATTGCTTCAGTATTGTTAAGATTTAATTTTCATACAATACTTTAGAGAGGATAGTAAGGAAGAAAAGCTTCTTTAAAGGTATACCATATGTTTAAGGTCTTGTATAACAGATATAAAAATACTTCGAAAAAGACCAAATTAATTTTAACTGCCCATCCCCTTCTGGACATAGTTATATCGTCAGCTAGCAACACTGGTGTTACCATATTTTTTATTATATAGGAAGTACAATTTAATGAAGGTAGTAAAAAAATTTATCTGAATGTATTTAGTGCTTTAAATCGCGGAAATTATAGTTACGTATGAATAGAGGTACGTTGCCTCATTTAATTAAAATAAATAAACTTGTAATGAGTTTGTGGCATATTGAACAATGTCTATGTCGGTAGATGTAAATAAACAGTTGCACGCACTCGTAAAATATAGTTTCATTACTCTTATTCCCAAATACTAGTGATAGTGTGGGATTTTCGTGTATTGGTAGGGGTAGAGACCATCATATGAATGGAGAACGTGTATTCACTCCGAATTGCTTCTTTTGTTGATGGATGTAGAGAACTGATTTTAACGACGTATGTTATATTAAATTACTATGTAAATCCAGTAACAATGTATAGCATTTTGTTTTGTCCTGCAAGTAACATATCACTCTATATAGGTGCATCTGCAGCGTCCCTTCTCTGCAATATGCAGAGATGACTACATGAAAAATGAACAACAAAATTCAATTGCGAAATTTAGTGTGAAAATATGTGAAACGTTAATGGAAGGAGTTGCAAAGTGTAAGTTTTTATGTGAAATATAAATGCGAAAGGGTTGTCATGCAGTACTGCTATATTGAGGCTCGGATAAAATTAGATATTCAATATCGACAAGGGGCCGGCGCCCCGCCATTTTGGACGAATGAATAGTTGGCGGAACATTGCAGGCGACAGTGAGGGCGAGGGGAGCGCGCATGCGTAACTCAGCACCCGCACCCTGTCTGTAGGGCTGAGGTCTCGCTCAATGTGATGTCAAAAAATGAGTTATTTTCCCATCATTTTCACTTATTACATTGTTGATATCAATAAAATTTGATGTTTTATATCGCATATCAACATAGTTCCGCGTGATGTGTGTGTTTGAGCCGTAAATGCATAAAAATCCAGACTTACCACAAGTGGTGTACCTTAAAGACAATGAAATCGTTTCCGTGATTGAATGACTTATTTTCTTTGAAGATATTTATGTGTTTTTAATAACTCGCTGCAAATTGTTTGGTTAAATTATAAAAGTGATTTTTAGTACACTTGCACTGGTGAAGACGACTCGCGTCGAGATAAATTAAGGATCGAAGAGCAACATAATGGGATGACAGGAAATACAGATTCATGGAAAAGGTTTGGCGCCGAGTCGGTCTCCATTCCTCCCGGAAGAAAAGGGATGGAAGTGGAACGAGTCGAGAAGTGACGTCATCCGCTCCCCCGGAGGCTGAGTACCAGAACATACACACTTTGAGAACTGCAGATTTGATACGTCAGCGCCAGGGCGAGGAAAAGTCAACACTACGCTCCTCTTACATAATCAGGAACGGGGACAACTTTATCTTGGTGGAGAGGCGACGACGGCGGCGACGCAGGAGCGGCACGCGGGCGTCTTCCGGTAGCCGGCACCATACGCCGCCCCTCGAGGACAATGCCCGTGCAGAACAGAAGCGCCGGCCGCCTGCTAAACTGAAGCTATTCGGCATACAATGGCCTTTACACTCTAGTGAAACCAGGTAAGATTATAATTGTAAAACTGTTTCACGCCGAATTGTTATAAGAAAGCTACGCCTTCAGTTGAAACTCAACAGTTGGAATATTAAGTAACTGCATAGTTTACATACCTGCTCGTGTTGTTTGTATTCAATATTTTTAAATATGTATTGCGCGTTGCGTAGTTGAAATGCATAATTTTTGCACTGTTCCGCTATACAGATCCAAATGAATAACGAAACTTAGTAAACAAATCTGCGTCATTGACTATATTAGGCTTTTACATTATTGAGTTATTGTTATCTAAATGTAATAATTTCCGAATCTTGTGAAATAATAATTATGAAAATGTTTTTGCGTAAAAGGAAACATAGACCGTTTTTGCAATCTTTAGAAGAAGAAAAGACAGATATGCTTGTAGGATACGTAAAATGCGAACATTACTGATTTCTTAATAACTTTTTAGAAAGACTATTATATATCTTTTGTTTATACAAAACGTCATCTTCCCCAATGAGGATTGAACCAATATAATATTTTTCCATAAATTTATGACACGTAAAGGTAATGTCTGTTCATTTATACTGAAGTGGGGTTTTCCTTTAGTCATGAGTAATCAAGAACTACTTTGTAGCAGAATGATACAATTGCGATTTGTCTAACATAATTGGTGACGTCACAAAACAATTGCAGGCACACGTCGATAGCCCGTCGTTTCTGCCGCGGCCGTCGCTCTCGGGACGATAACGAGCTCTACCGTTCTAACAGCTTCAAGTTCGAGCGGTTCACGCGGGAGCCTGCAGCGGAGGACCTCACCTCCAGCTCACAGGTAACTTCCACATTTATAGTATACATCCACAAAAATATTATCATCAAAAAGTTGAAAGTAGAGTATGTATATGGTTTAAAACTGCACTTATTTAATAGCGATTACAGATTTAGTTCTGTCTCTATCACACTCAGAGTCGTTTATAGAAATTTAAGCAGCACTTTTGCTTAGATTTCTTTCAACGATCTACACAACAAATAACAATAATTTCTAACGAATTTGAAGTAGAGAATTTTCAATGGTAAATTCTAATTTTGTTTAAGTGCCATCTATTGTTAAACTGAACAACCCTTGAAATGGTCAGGTACTTAGGAGCTTTTTAAATAATTCAGTGTCTGTAACATAGATGGCGTTGTATTACACTAATAAAGTAGGTCAACAAACCTGATCTTGGTGTAGGCCTAATGCCTATGAAAAACCATTACTTTGATATTTTTATTGTTACTAATTTATATCTTAGTTTAAAAACATTTTAATCTTCATTTTTTTAAATACTTTGATAAAATAGCTGTTCGTGGTCTTTCTTCATGATTTATATTGATGATTGATGTATCGAAATTAATCAGAACAAGTTTGAGAGGAGATTGGAATAAATTATGAGCACACATGCCGCCTGGGTCGGTCAATCATTTGTGAATTATGTACGTAGTGTTCTCAACATACGCAAGGGATGCTTGAACAATGTTTTGTAAATATAATGTTAGCAGTAGAACTACATATATGTGATGATGGTGTGGTGATTTGGAACTGGTCTGACTTTTTGCGATTTTTCTTAATCTTAACACAAAGTCTTGGATATGAAAAGATTAGCTTACAGTAATTTTAAGTTAAAATATTCGAAATTTCGATAATACGTTAGATTTCCTCGGGTCAGTGTTCAGGTAAAACTTCACAATATAATACATTTTTTCACCGAACACTCCTGCCTCCTATAAATCACGTTATCCCCGCGGTGATCGAAATTGCCTCATCAACATACTAATACAGTAACGCCATCTGTCCTCCCCAAGTTGTATAGCGTCCGTGTGGGGGCGCTGACGCCCCACAGTTTCCGATAACTAGCGATACAGTATACCTGCTTATTTTATCAATTTTTTACATAAACATTATTAGTCAAAGAAATATAAGAATCATGTTAGTTTCTCTAAAGCTGTACGGAACTGGAGCGTGAAACGAAACATCAGAAAGCCATGCGAAAAATAATCCCAGTGTTTGATCATTCAACAAAGGATTTTTATTATTGTTCATTGGAACCAAATCCCAAGTTCACATAAAATTGAATACTCTTTGGTTTCGGTATGCTTTGCGGCTTGCACATTGGTGCAATACTACAAAGAGAATATAATCACTACGTTTAAGTTAGTTTTACATTTGAATGTCAATTAATTATTCTGTTAAGAGCTACAATTGGAACTTTATACATTTCTTCTATGTTATATTTGACTAAAATAATTCTTTCAAATATTACAGTACTCTAGTCAAGCGTAATAATGATTAAACAAGAACATTTGTATTTCTTGCTCACAGAAATTTAAATGGCAACATTAAAAATACATTTACCAACTCTTCGTGGAGTTTAACCCAAAAATGAAGTGAGGTTATTATGGCCCTCCGAAGGGCCTCTACCTGCGTTGAAACAAAATAAAACAGCAAATGATACGATCGTTTTTAAAACGAACTCGGGGTAAAATACCGCTTCGTGCCTTATTTAGATGTCTGGCTGAATCTTGGTTTTGGCCAATTGTCTTACACATATTCATTTTCTTTTTTAGTAAATAGTAAAAACATCATTTAATCGTTGGGCCGTCAAGAGTAGAATAGATTACATAGCTAGCGAGTAGAATCTTTCCAACACATCACTTAACACCAGATGGGATAGTGGTCAAGCTTTTGCTAAAACACCAATAAAAAATATTTCTAAAGAATTATCTTGTGTCGATATAGTCTTCATGCATCTTTTAAAATTCAAAATACAACTAATATATTCAATATGTAGACCTAGACTATTAGGGATTTAAACGAAATATTCGTTGGGTTAAACCATAACAGTATTACGTGGATATTAAAACCGCTCGACTGTTCCCTTCGGCCATGCGGTAATTCAGTTCAGTTTGAGATAGCTGTAATTGAAAATGTCGATCGGTGCGATGTTCATTTTCCACTAATTAATCGCTGTGATGACATCACATCCCCCTACTATGTAACTACGTATCTATTTCACTATATCACAACAAGATATAAAGCTTCTGTACACGGGTTGCAGTCGACAGCAGCAGTTTTAAGGAGAAAACCTTATACAGAAGAATTAATGTATAGACATGAAATGAATGCATTTTGCTTACCCGAGGCCTAGTCTTCTTCCCCTACTCATCTCTTCTTCAAAATAAATAATGAATTTGGCAGGAAGAAGAAAATATGTATGCATCCACTCTTTTTTGTTGCTTAAAATTATGCAACTCTTCAGCATATGCTGTCTTTGGGAATGGTCACTTCTTTATTATTACAAAAGGAATCACGGAAAATTATAATAAATAAAAAAATGCTTTGTTAATGATTGCTGTGTTTGCGTATGTTATGTTTTAAATATGCTATAGTATACTTTGAAGTGCTCCGATTTGTGTTTCGACTTAAGGAAAAAGCCTTTATGTGTTTAATTTTTTATACATTAAGTGTACTTTGTATAAAGTTGGTGTGTGATTTTATCAGATCTGTTTATGGTGTTACGTAGGACTGTCTTGGATCGCTAATGTTCTGCGAAGTACAAGTGTGAGAATTACTAACATTTGCCTTTATACGTTTGTGACTCACTATGGGTACGGTGGATGACATTTTTATAGAATTACCGACTCCAACGGGCTATCATACCCACAGGTTTTATAGTTATGTCGCACTATAAACATAAGTGTAACTAGTGATGTATAGAAGGAAAATTACTATAGAATTCTTATCCTGTCAAATGGATTTAATCATTTTTCAAAGTGGCATCCTTTTCTTGGTAACTCCACATTAAGATATACCATGTAACTTATCAATCTCCTATTATTTTAATTAAATTGTAAATGTAGAGCTAAAGAGGGACAAAAGAAGAAGATTTAATACCCGGAATACGAGTATGATTTGGATCGTAGCAAACAAAAGTACTAAGTACATTTATCGGAAACGAATTCCTACTTATGATGTTTGAAACAATGAATAAATCAATCTTACAAACATAAAAACAATAGAATTCATTACCTACATTCTAAAACACTTATGAAAACAAAACATGTTACGAAAACGCATGTTTATACTGTTACGAGTAAGGGAATAATGATTCAATCAATTGCACCATATATGTGTTGGTTCGCCCACTCTAATAGCCCGGCTCTACGTGAGAGTATATGGTCACTTGACTACGAGTGCATGCCCGTTTACAACATCTTGTACCGAATGGCATACATCGGTAAAGTAAAGCAAAGATTTATGTTATAGGATGTCTATATAGTCTATACATTTCTTTGTGTAATTCTAATTACATTTTTATTTTTTTAATTTCATTTTAAGTAGAAGATTTACGAATACCAATTATAAAAATTCGGTTTTTGTTAATGGAATAGTTAATTAAGATGCATTGCGGCCGACTGTATTTGAGCAAAACCCGCTATTTCGATTAAAACGACGAATCGTTTAACGACATTAAAGTACGACACACAGCGACATCTATTGACGAGTTACTGAAATTGAGACGAAGTATGGGAGTCATACCTTTCCAATCTTTTATAAAATTTAGTCTTACTCTTATTTTGTATTAGGACATATTCCAAATAATTTAGATTTATTTTAAGTATTACATATTCGGTAGTAATTAAAAAATTCTTCTTTAATTTGCCAACATTTTTCTTTTCAAATTACAATTTCGCTGTAATAATATTTTTATATCGTGATCAAATGACAATGGTAGACAGAATTCACGTGTGGATGATATCACAACAATGACAAGCGTGGGTAAATAGGTTATACCAACAGGCGCACATTGCTTTGTATATCATAACTTTAGGTATACAGCGGTGGGGGGAAGGGGCAGCGGGGTTCGGGGAAAGGGGGTTGGTTAATGCAAACACGGGGGAATATTACAGCGAAACGTATCCCATTGTTTGTGGAACATAAAGCCCGCTCACTGTGTCTGAGTTTATACACGCACGTCTGGAGGCCGGCGAAACTAATATTACTTCGTTCTATACAACACAAAGAATTACTTTCGTTTCTATTTATTTTTGTTTTTTGCTTTTAGTACTTTTTATATTAATAAAATGTTTACAGGTGTATAACATAAAACGAAATTAATACATTTAAATATAGTAAACAATACAAGATAAAAACCCTTATTTAATTAATGTAACCTCTATAGTAGACAACTCTAATATTGGTTTATGATATTACGAAGTCGTGACGTGGTAATTAGATCACCATAGAATCTGAGAGGATAGGTAGCTAACATCTGCCCCTCATTTTTATCAAATAGTACGACTCAAGAACAAGACGACGACATCTACATTTCGCTATTGATTCAGAATTAATTGCTGTGGAAAGTTCGCTATAGTGACTGAATATAAGAGGTAAGAGATCGATGTGTAGCATTCTAAAATGTTTTACTTCTAGCAAGTAACGTAGTCAACGTAACGTTTTCAGGAAATGACTCACCCCGGTGTGCTCATTGACGCCGACGATAACCGCAGTGTACCACTGGGTTGCGCCTGCTACGCGGTACACCTGAGCGCGGCAGCCGCCCAGCAC
>JAOCNA010000013.1:2896505-2906735 GCA_026546675.1 Papilio helenus | reverse complement strand
AATATTATAAAGAGGAAAGATTTGTATTTTTGTATGTATTGAAATAACTCAAAAACTACTGGGCCGATTTCAAAAATGTTTTCACCATTAGAAAGGTAATTTATCTGTGAGTAACATAGGCTATATTTTTTTAATTTCACGCCTGTGAAGTCGCGAGCAACAACTAGTTTACTTATATGCGAAAGTTTAGATGGATGTTTGTTAGAGTTTGTAGCCTAAACGGCTGAACGGATCTCGATGTAACTTAGCATAGATGTAGAGTATAGTCTGGAAGAGCACACAGGCTTGCTTTTGTTTTTTATAAGTTCCACGCGGACGGAGTCGCGGGCGAATGCTAGTTTAATTAAAAAACGAAATTTAAGAGATTCAAATTGGTCATTTATATTTCCATAAACTGTAAAAGATGTAGTTATATTCAAAAGATCTCCAAGTTCCAAGCAATTATGCGTTAAGTGACTCTTTTAGTATAAAATTCTTTATATTTAAAGTATAATTTACGTAGAGTTCCACCAGAGTGCATAATTGCTACAAAATGACATCATCTAACATTCTGTAAAGAGTTGAGAGCTCTAATTGCTTATTTTACTTCTTAATACTTCACACGTACTTGCAAATAAAACGATGTTTATACCTAACGAAGAAAAAGGCGAATTATTTCAATACTACATTATGTTTTGTTAAAAAAAGGATATTTAATAGACAATTCAGTGTTATTTAGACAATGCAACTTTCTTTTATCCATACATAACCTTTTTGAATAGAAAGTTGGTATAATTATGAAAGCCTGCCCAGAGTTCGAATCCGAATTTTATTATACAATTTAAAGTAAAAAAAAGACTACTTAAAAAAATTACGTTTCAATTTTTATACGCAAATGTACTGCATTCAAAATTAACTTTTTCCAATCTCCTTTCAACTTTCTTCGACTTAATTTAAAACAATTCGACCACTTTTAATAAAGTTCGACTAAAAGCGTCTTGAATATTCAAAGACGTGTTGAATTGTTTCAGGTGAGTGTCGAAGTGGCTGCGGCGAGGGGACAGGTTTGTCTCCTCCCCTTCCAGACGAAAATTAGAATAAACCATTCTTTTAGCACTCCATCTACTTTGTGTTAAACTTGAAAAACTTGAAGTTCTGAAATAAGTATAGACTTTTGTATAAGTAGTTATATTAAAGAATTATTTCGCATTGCGATAATGCAAACTGTGTCGTGTGTAAGTATAACATTGTTAGAAAATATTTACATTTCGTAAATTTGCCTGGTAAAATAAAATAGCAAACCAACTACTCCTGCAAAAAAAAATTAGCAAATTTGCTGTTCAGTCGTTTTAGTGCATATGTAAGTAAGGCAAAATCATACGCTCAGATAAAATTACAATTTAATACCCTATAAAGGCGTTTGAAATAAATTGAATAGGCTTATAACCATCAACACCGTCTAACAAACGCTGTTGTTTTGAATTACTTGACCTCATTATAAAGTTACTCATATTAATTGGCAACATGACTCTATTCACGCTGACCTCTAAGGGATGTAACCTGTCCTATATAGGATTTCTTCATTAATAACTTTTGACTTGTGGGGCAAACCGTACTATACAATTTCCCCTTTTTATACAGATGCTATGATATGAAATAATAAATAGAACATATCTTGAAAATTCCGATATCCTCACCTAACTCAATAGCTTTACATATGTATCAATTTCTAAGACATTTTGTGAGATCATGTTTATAATTGTCGTGTATTAATTTTTCAGCTCCCAGTTTCATTGTTTATCGAGCTTGATTTAGCTCAGTTTTGTTTTCCGAGAGCGAATGTTAAATAATACGAAAAGTAAAACAGCACGTATTTTTTCGGGTCCAAGCGGGTGTCCGTAACGTGATATTTATGTCGAGCGGCGCGTGAGGCCGCGGGGTGCGGACGTGGCGTTATTTCCTACAAAATGTCCCTGTTTTACTATTATTTGAGTGCATCGGGATGTCCCGACGTTTTACAATAAGTTATGGGTCAATATCAACACTTAATACATTCGCATTTCAGTTAGGGGTCGCAAAATGTTTAGCCTCAATATTGTTAAATATTTAACAAAAAGTCTTTGATGTATTGCGTCACATAGTGTCTAAGATTTCTTTTAAAATCTATTTTATTCTATACCTATTCTGCTTTCCTTTTTGTATACAATACTAATGTAAGTATTATGTTGCCACTCGAAACCGACTTAAAACTGTTAGGTAGAGGTAATGTTAACATTCATATATTTCTAATGTTGTGTCGAAGCAGCCTATTAACCTAGCTCCTCAAAACAAAAGAAAGTGCCCACACTGCGGCAGATAGCGTATGCAGCTTTCTCTATTTATAGAAGGTTTGTTTTGACCTTTACACTACAATGGCTTCTTTTATATAAATAGAAGAAAATCTGAATGGCTGTAACTATTATACTACTAAATACAGTTAAATAAATTTGTAGGCCTTCTTCAAAAGTAATTAATTATTAAACGATAAGATTACACAAGCATGTAATGATTGAATTTTTATAGTCTTTGCCTTGTTGCAAAAAAAATAAAACAGATTAAAAAGGAGGATTTCCGATCGCGGTGAATATTTTAATCTACGTTCCCGTTTAAAAAGCTCGTTGCGTATCTCCGTGAGTACACACTTAAGTAAATTACTTGCATAAATCATAAACGTGACGACCAAACGCGTTGTTCCCTTCCCTTGATGACATTAAAATAGCCCATTGTTAACTTTATTAACGGGATGAAGCTGCAATTATAATTTTGAAGGACGCAAAGTTAAAGAATAACTTTTTTCTGTTATTACGTTAATTTATGTTGTAACATGTTTTCAAATAACTAACTAGAAAATTGTATAGTTCAAGGACTTTGGCAAGAGTTATGAA
This sequence comes from Papilio helenus, assembly GCA_026546675.1. NCBI lineage: Eukaryota > Metazoa > Arthropoda > Insecta > Lepidoptera > Papilionidae > Papilio > Papilio helenus. Next base: position 2,903,832 of record JAOCNA010000013.1, on the reverse strand, counting down.
AAAGTTTTGGCATTCGCCCTTTAAATGTTTGCAAAATATTCTTATAATTTGGCTAGCTATGGTTAAAATTATGTCTGTTCACCTTCATATATTTACAAATGTAATAAAAGGGTGTTAGAAATATTTTACCCTCAATATATAAGTGTTGTATCATCGAAAGTAAATTCTAAATTTATTACCGTCCCGCGGAATTGTCAATTTCGTATCCCCTATAACTTTTCGAGGCGCTAAAATAGAATAAAGGTTGTATTCGCAAATGGTGAACTTGTTCGACAACGCGCAAGCTGGTACTTCCCACGAGGAAGTTCATAAAACATTTCGTTCGAAGATTTACATCCCCCCTAATCTCAAAATACGTGTGTACTCTCCATTAAGATTAGATATTCATGTTGAACACCTGATACTTTAAGGGTATTTGGTAATAGAAGTGATTCCCATTCCCCATAATTTGAATTTTAAAACATTATGATTGTCTAACATACTTAAAACATTGACCATCTAACGAACCCGTCTGACTGAAAAACACAATTTATGTGAACGCCTTTTGAAAAAGTGCCGGCAAATTTTATATTATAAATAATGGCTCCTTTTTATAAAAAGGCTGATTTAACTATGTATACTCTTGGTTATATTACCTCAAAAAAATACATCAGAAAAACGATTTTCCATAACTTATTATAATTTCGAATCAGTAATATAAAAGTTGAACTGTTTCATGATCATAACTACATCATTATAGTGATGTGTTATATGTCTTCATTGTTTATTCCCTACGAAATAAGGGAACAGCAAAATATTTTAGCAATCAATTTGTCTTACAACTCACTATATTATTATGGGTCGGTCTAATATACGGACGATTAACTTGCAGTTTCCTAGACGCTGCCCGGCACGATATCTACAATAACAAGATGAATTGACGTGCAGCACGCGATCTTGGGTAAACTGCAATATGTAGCAAATTGAATGGTCAAACTAATACATGTACAATCGGGGAATGGCGGTTTTTGTCCTTAAAAACTATGGTCATTAGACCGTTTTGTATTGACTACACGAAGCAATAACAATTAGGAACTCACTGTTACCTAATTGCTTGTTTGTAAGAGGTGGAGTTGGTCAAAAAACATGGCATTTTTTGTAAATGGAGCATCGCACATTTCCGCGACAGTACTTTATGAGAAGAAAAACATCTATATTAAAAAAGGACTTCTCAGTTTAGTAGATAAAATATCTTATTTCACTATTTTTTCTATTGAATCTTTGTTCGATAAAAATGATTAAAAGTCGTTTTTTTTTGCTCCGGCACTAACGATTCCAATCACTTGTCTGGGAAACCGTCGAATAGTAATGGAGCCAGATCTCAACCCGGCCATTTTAATTGCAACCGCCGCCACGAAGGAGAATTTTTCCATACAATATTGATTTTCTACAGTTTGTTTTACTCCTAAAATACGTGTTAAAATGTATTGAAATCGTTACTTTATGTAGTATTATATTAATATGTGTTGATTACATTTTATTGCAATTGTAAATAGCATAACTATAGCAATTTTAAGTTTAAACTTGTACATGTATATTCGCTATCTAGGACCATAAATATGCATGTTCCTATTCTCGTCTGACGAAATATAGTTACTATGAAATAGATTTTGGGTGTCTAAACATTCAGTACACATTCTCGTAACTAACAAAGTTTGTAATTAAGAAAGTTGTATGAGTTTTATATAGGACTACTAATTCTTATTGGATTTGTGCGTGACTGAAACTATTCCCCAACAGATGAGAAATCCTTTGGGTAATTAGTAATTACTCTTATGGGAGGATATCAATAAACCTAATTGAATAAGATGATTAAATCGGTTGAAAAACTACCTCACAGAATTACTACTCTATATTTAAGTCTAATTATACGTTAAATTTGTTTTTTTTAATGGGTAAGAAAAATATTCGATAGATTATGTAATTGGTAACAATTTATGCTTAAAACGAATATTTCTTTTTTTCATAGACGAAAACAACGTAATAAAATCACTCGAGTGAATGTAGGACAGTCTGAATTGAGATTCAACATCAATCTCTTAACGAATTAAGTTTAATTCGTTTGCCCTTTACTGGAAGGACGCCGGTAAATATTTGAATTTGCATAGTTATAATTCGCGGATGTTGATTTGACAAAACTGAAACAATGTATTTCTATAACAGGCATTTTGAGCAGTCAAAACTAGACCATATGCAATCAGTGTCTAAACTGTCAAGTCAGGAAGATAGGTTACTAATTTGACAGTTAGAGTGTACACTTATTAAGAGTAGGTTACCATTGACGTAACATTGAAAAAACATAAAGCAATTCCTTTTTAGTTAAAGCGAAATAAAAGCTCCTGTGAGTTGAACAAAGTAAAACCTTTAAAATAAAATCAATCATATTTCTCAGAGAACTAACAGGATTAGTCACGTCCAGTTCCGTCCAGCTTCTACGAAGCCTTATTAAGTAAACGCCGAAGGCATTTCCTTTACTATTGGAAACTATGATTCAAAAAATTTACGCATAAATATCATGCGAGATTCATTACAGAAAAATCTCATCCATCTGTCATTGATTTGTCATGTTCTTAGTACAATGGTCATGACATCGAAGTGATTTAATTAACATTATTTTAAGATATTACAACTTAGGTATAATAATACCAAGTTCATTCAAATTAAATTACTTTTAAGTGAAAGTTGAAATATAGATAAAGGAATAGCGATTTTAGATGTTTCTTTACGATCCTTCGATCACGCAGAAATACATATTTAAAAAGACATACGGGATTGACTTGAAATAGCGTATCGTGCAAAGGCATCAGAACTATTCTAGTTCTAAAATTCTAGAAAACACTTCTAAAAGGCGCTAAAACATAAGTTTGTCAAATCGCTTGCTTGTTTGAATTTTCAAAGATAACAAGATATATGATAAAATATAGGCCTTTTATCATTGTAAATTCTTGGTAACAAGACTCTCACTCTGTCTTACGTGAAAAGAAAGTCAACACAATTTTATCCATTGTACCGAAATAGCTGTTTCATGGAAAGATCGATATTATGCAAAAGACGTAATTTATATTGCTGAAGGCCACCAACCGGTATACTGGTGCGTGTGAGTCATGTTTAGGAAATTGGGGCGCGTTATATACCATCATGTATTCACGAAAACGTTCTGGTAATTGCCTTGTGACTAATTTCTGAAATGCGCGAACATTGTCGGCAAAAGTTTGTGAACTAAACAAAGAGAATTACTACGAGTATTAAAAATAACTCCTATTTACCTTAAAGAGGGTTTTTAAAAGACATGATAGTTTGTTGTGAAAATCTACTCAATTGGATTCACTAGTGCAATACCTTTCTATCAGAAAGTGACCTGATTTTCACCTACATATAAACTTCTCAACTATAATTATTCTTCAGACTAATATTATAAATGCGAATGTTTAGATGGATGAAAGTTTGTTAGAGTTTGTAGCCTAAACGGCTGAACGGATCTGTATGAAATATGGCATACATGTAGAGCATAGTTTGGAAGAACACATAGGCTACTCAATTTTGTTTTTTAGTACCAAGCGGACGGAGTAGCGGGCAAAAGTTAGTATAAAATATTTGGACATAAAATATAATTACGAGCAATCTGTCTTCTAATGCAACACGTCAAGTCACCTTATAAGGTTCACGAAGGGTAGGGAAAGATAAATACCATCCTCTCAGCTTAATGGCTTTCTGTCCCGTATCTAGGAGGCGACCGACCGTGTCTTGCTGTCAGGTCATCGAAACATTGATTTGTCTTCGTTACTTCGACATTGCCACTCTAATGCATTTGTAGTTCTTAAGTCCTTTGTAGTGCTTTTAATATGTAATGTCTTCAAATACTATAAGTCTAGATTTATAATTCTTAGCATTTGTAGTTCTTAGGTCCTTTGTAGTGCTTTTAAAATGTAATGTCTTGAAATACTATAAGTCTAGATTAATAATTCCTTATGATTTCAATAGCGGCTACAAGAAAACAAACTATTAAAATGTTTGATATCAAATCAGTTTTAATTTTACATTTCTCTGTTATTTAGATTAAGAAATGTTAAAATTGGGTGCAGAAAAAGTTTCGACAATTAATAATTCATTGTCTAAACCAAAGATTTTACACGAAACATAATTTTTACTAACATTAAATGTTAATGCTACAGAATTATACGAACGTACCTTCCGCCATTAGTTATTCTGCTCGATCAAATGTCAACTTTAATTCGATAGTATTAGGAGTGATGTTCGCTTGTCGTTGGCTATAAATACGGGCCCCGTCACCTGAGCAAACGGAGCGGACCCCAGCCAGAGGTTTATATCAATTTTCTGGCGAGTGCGTCTGGGTAGTGGAAAACACTTAAGAATGCAGCTTGACGTTCGTTTCGTGGAAAAAGATTTTTTAAGGTAGAGTTAGTAAAAAAACTTTAACACATTATTACTTAGTTGTAGCATATTTTTGTAATAATTCACGTTGTTATGCTGATATTCGTTTTCGCACGTTCATGTTTGCATGAATTTCAGGCAAAGTGAAACAATTCTGTAATTAAGTGCTCCCTACCGTTTACCTGTATGTACATTGCAGCGTCAACATCCGGAGTTAACACCGCTTGGATTACACTGTACGTACACGTATACGTTGTACACGAACAGTAGGTAAATCGTAACATGCTATTGGCTCCCGTCCCTTCCAGTCCTAGCCAATTCAATCCCATGTTAAACGGATCGAACAAGCGAGTGTTAATTGAAATTTTTCATTTCTCTAACAGTAAACTCTTGATTAAACAATGGCACGTTATTGTAATTAAACTTCACACGTAGGATAGGAGGTAACAAAGAAATTGGACTTTATTATCAAAGGTTGAGAGATCATATTCGAATTATTGTTTTAGAAAAGGTTAGCTTCTGATCTTGTAACTATTGAACCAGCCATCTCGTGTAGATGACAGTCTGTGTTTTTGGTTAGACCGTTGGTCCTTTTGCATCGATTGTCCAAATTAGAAGAGAATCCTTCAACATACGTTTGAATATCTTTAAATAATGGTCTGATAAAACTGTCTGAAATTGTCTTCAGTTTGAATTTCTAGTTATTTTAAACTTTATAAAGAAGGCTATTGTCTCTCGCTTGATTAAGATCATAATTAACTTTGTGCTCAGCGTAATTTTCCTTTCTTTATCCATTCTATTATGCTCTTTAAGATTTTCAAAAGAAAGATGTTATAGACGTGTCAGTCGCGGCGTCATGACGATGCTTGCAGCTCGCAGTAACAGCGGACTCTTTGTCAGCAAGGCGAAGCTTTCAGCGCGTAATAACTCGAGCCTCTACAAACTTGCCACATTGTGATACCCACTCGAATTGTAAACAATGCTGTGTCTATTTTCATTTGATATTCGGCTTTCCAATTCTCCTTCTGGTTTTGTTGTGTTCTTTGAACTTTTGTTTTAAAACATCTTCCGATGATTTATGTTTTGTCTATCAACATTGTCTAACTGTACTCGTACTTTGCATTTGAAATTGTAATTGTATTCATGCAATATAATCTTTACTTGTCCTTTTGCTCATAATCAGTGTTATTTAAAACTTACAAACGTCTACTATTTTAACTTACTCTATTATAGTATTTGTAACAATAAAATTTGGTACAATTTCATTGAATAAATTGTTTACACTTTCGTGAGACATTATTATAACTAATTATTTAACAGCTATCACTCACGTCTATTTTTAGATTTTCACTGATAGTAGATTTTCTAGCTTTAATGCTATTTTTTAAACCGACACATCTTAAAATCTAAAGTGCGTGAGTGTAGATACCTTTAATAAATAACGGATGCGTGGGATGGTATCGAATGTTCCCCATCAAGTTGATAAACGAGAATGACGTGACACTTACATCCCTCTCTCGCAAAGCTGTAGGAAATCCAGCGTCATAAACACTTTTCAAGACGTTAAACAAATTGACAGAAGGTCAACACTTCTTATGATACTCTGGTACAAAACTCTTTAGTACCAAAACAGATTAGTATCATGTTTTTAAAGACCATTGTCTTCCTTAACGCGATGAATACAATTTAATCAAATCAATGGAAGCAGACGCTGATATAATATAATATAAGTGAGTTTTCAATATTCCATCCAACCACAATCAGACAAAGCAAGCAGCATCATTCAATTACCAGCTTTGCTCATACGAGGCCGCCGTACGTTTTGTGATCGTGATTTAATAATGGTTTTAATGGATTTTAGCGTTAAAGTGGCTTTGACCACAGCCCATAGCGCGTGCAACTAGGTAATTCAATTGTTGAGCTATGAACAGATCTAGTTTTCGGATTAACGTATGATTTAACGCTACCGCATATCGAAATAGACTAAACTTTAAACAATGACAACGTTTTAAACGTGAATAATCCTTTGTTTTATAAACAAAATTTAAAAAGCTGAAATTAAATCTGTGAATATTTGTACTTAAAAGAGTGTTTAATGACTAAAAGATCAGCAAAATAAAAAACAATCAATTCACACATAGACGAAATAAACAAAATGAGGCAAGAAAAACTCCTCACTTTTGCAGACACGAATCAAATCTTTTATAAGCTTATTTTCTACTGAAACTTTAAAAAAAGCTCATTTAGACTATTTTTTAATTTATATTTTTAATAGTATGTACTTATTAATTAGTTTAAACTGGACGTTGTGCGTGAACGGTGATTTAAAAGTTTAACAGACCGGTCCCCTCGCCACAGGACCACATTCAATCGCCATCACCCCAACGTACAGCATTGTTCGTGACCTCAGCCACATAGATTCCTATAGGAATTCCCCTTTACTCCCCTTTTAATTCCGCTACCTTTGTTCTTGTTACATATCGTGATCAACTGTGAAGTACGCAGATAAGATTGTTTGAGCATAAAAACTTTACGGGTTTTGATTCGGCTTTGCCTTTAACAAAAATACATAGGTACTTAGTCTGCTATAATATTTTTTTTTAATTTTTAATTTTCATTAACAAAAACAGTGAAATATTTTCCTCTTATAACTTTATAATAATAGATCCCTTGTTATACAAAATCACTTCACTTTATCTAATAATTTTTGCATTACTATGCATGCATTACTATGCAAAAATTATTAGATACTACAATAAAAAATTAAAACCATAATGACCGCTATATATGTAACTAGCTGTTGCTCGTGACTTCGCCCTCGTGGTATTAAAAAATATAGCCTATGTTACTCACAGATAAATTACCTTTCTAACGGTGAAAGAATTTTTAAAATCGG
>JAOCNA010000013.1:2810272-2820628 GCA_026546675.1 Papilio helenus | reverse complement strand
GGAAAGATTTGTATTTTTGTATGTATTGAAATAACTCAAAAACTACTGGGCCGATTTCAAACATTCTTTCACCATTAGAAAGCTACATTATCAGTGAGTAACATAGGCTACAGTTGATATTATTTTTTAATTTCACGCGAGCAAAGTCGCGAGCACTAGCTAATGTAGAATAAAGAAAAGAGGTGAACAGTGAAGGGTATTTTAAGTACCTTTTGTAACTTATTTGTTTATATGAATAGACGTAGGTACTTAATCTTGATTCCTTATAACACTACTATGTACAAAAGGAGGTGAGGGTTCGCTGGATGGCGATGCGGCGAGCAAGCGGCCGCGCACCACCATAACAGCCAAGCAGCTGGAGACACTGAAGAGCGCTTACAGCAGCAGCCCGAAGCCGGCGCGACACGTGCGAGAGCAGCTCGCGCAGGACACAGGCCTCGATATGCGTGTCGTGCAAGTCTGGTTCCAAAACAGGTAAGACACTGAAGATAAAAAACGCTATGCGGTGCTGATGCTAATATTTCGTGCAGCTAATACCTTAAACTGATGAGATAATAATAAAAATAAAGTTTTGTGCATCTCTATAGATAAAAAAACATTGAGGTGATGATGTCAACGATACAAAGATCTAGTTCTTCGTTTAGGCGTTTACGTTGCGTGTATTTTGCATGCGTGTAAAAGGTGTTTCTGATAGTTTTACATTGTATTTTTAACATTATGACACAGTTCGAAAAGTACTAAGTGACTTTTCAGTCGTCTAAATGTTTCACGGAAATCTGATACGCTTCGCGCCGTTGCATATGGCCATTTAAAATGAATAAACCGAGATATTCGTATCGTAATCAATTTTGCACGCGAGTTTCCACCGGGCATGTGTATTGGGGCAGTTGATTTTGAAATGGTCGCTGATTTAACAAGACGTAAACACAGATTAACAGTTTACGACCGCCTTTAGCTAAACGTTCAAATGGCAACACAAATTAATTGGAATATCACAATAAAATTACATAAGGCTTAATACAAGTTGCCATAATGGTTGCCAACCTCCGATAGGAGATGGTACTTAGAGAAGAAGAAGACTAAATCTTAAATACCATTTTATAACATAAATACTTTTTATACTATTTTTTTTAGATTCGGAATTGACTTTATTTATAGATTAAAAAAGCTACGCAGATTATTATGAGACAACAAATGAGTAGCGGCTGTATGCTATAACATGTCTATACTAGTCTATGTCTATGTCTAGACTACTAAAATAAAAAACTATTATAGTTAAATGGAAAACATGTTCAGGCATTTGAAATGGGGGATATAATAGAATCGATCAATAACAATTAGCGGTCAGAATAGGATATATTGGGTATTGTGTTGAGACCTTGCTATTCGATATCGACGACCTTCATACATGAAAATCAGACATTATCAAGTATTGTTGCAAAAAGCATTGTAACATCACTAATGCATAGTACCATCACTATGTATGTGATTGCGGGAGACTTTGAATGTAGAGAAACGGACTAGGCAAAAAGTTACCATTGTACTAAAAATGCAGTGACTTTGGGGGGATAAGATTAAAATGGCAATCACACATAGTGCTTATCCTGCTGTTGCAGTTTTATGAACAGATGCTGATTGAAAAATTTATACACTCACACAAAACGACCACACAACCGGTGAATGCGTCTGCTAGATCCTGTCATGAAAAGTCAAAGGTTGGGGATATCGATATTTGCCGTACGGCACAGACGCGTAACGATGTTTTGTCGCGCGCGATCGGGAAAACTACTTGGCCGATTTTGAAAATTCTTTTACCGTTAGAAAGGTCATTTATCTATGAGTAACATAGGCTATATTTTTTTAGACGCGGGCAAAGTCGCGAGCAACAGCTGCTATATAAATATATCTCGAATCAAGAACTAATTAATGAGAGAAAATTGGAAATTGTCTTTCCTCTCATTAAAAAGTTGGAAGGAATAAATTTGGAATAAAATAAAATAGATTCTTTACGATTATCTTAATCTTAAACTTCTATAATTTCGCTAAAGTGATTTTGTGTAATCAAAAATTCTCAACGCATCAAATATGAACATTGTGTGTGGGTTTGTGTTGAGAATCGTGCCGACGCTGGTCACGCGATTTGTCTATTAAAATAACATGAAGTATCAAATAATGCTACGTATACATTATGTATTCTTTCAAAATGTCAAATATGATGTTTTCATAATAGGGTTTGCAGTTTTTCTATTCAGCTTTTACGTGATAATAATTAAATTCCACCTTCTCTTAGTATCAATGCAAAATATATTTAAATTCCCTTGATTATTTCTTACCAATATTATAAATGAGAAAGTTTATATGGATGGATGTTTGTTAGAGTTTGTAGCCTAAACGCCCGAACGGATCTTGATGAAATTAGGCATAGATGTAGAGGATAGTCAGGAAGAACACGTAGGCTACTTGCTTTTGTTTTTTATTTTATTCCACGCAGACGGAGTTGCGAGCGAAAGCTAGTTTAAAATAAATTTTCTCGACTAACTGGCCCTCATTACATCGCTGTAATTTATGATAAAAATATAATGAAGTTAATGAAGTATCTTGAAAAACAAGAAATCTCTCATCGACCCTTGCCTTTGTTAAGAAAAGCGTTACAATAACTTTCTAAGAGAAATTCCGATATAATCTGGGTTATCGTTACGTTGTTATCAATTAACTTTGGAATATTATCCGAGGAATTATAACGGTTAACTATTTTGCCAAATTGTGAACGTATTGGTTTAAACTTTCGAATACTATTGAGTTCATTCGAAATTTAAAGTGTGACAATTAAAAATTAGTGTAGTAAAAAATGGTTAGAGGATGTTGGGCTCTCTTATGTGTATTGCTTGATATAGCAAAAGTTAAACATCTTCAAAATTCCAATTACCGTGTGATTTACAAATTCCCCTAGGAAGACCCCTATTAAGAATATCACTCAGTTTCGCTATTTTATTCAATGTTCCTTTATTCTTTTCATCTTCTCAGATTGTTCAAAAAAAGGTAATTAAAACTAATTACAATTCAAAGGAAATAAAATAATGTAACGATCTTTTTAATTAGTTATAAAATTAAGATTTTATAATCGCTGAAACTGCTGTGTTAATATTAAAACTGAAGAACAATGTAGCCATCATAATTAGTGTCAGCATAAAAGCGTTTGAGTGTTCTTGAATCGTTGCGTTAACTCGGCTGTTTTGTGTCATTTTGTAGGAAACGAGTATAAATTACGTACATTATAAATTCAGCAGTGATTTTAAGCTTCACCGTCTTTGAAGTTAATTGGGACGGAGACGGATATTGCTGTCTGATTTTAAATCAACTCATTATATCTTAAATGGCGTGATCACGAGATAGATTGGCAAAATTTTGTTACAACCTTTTTAAAATTTAAATGAGCATCTTAATAATTACGGTTAAATTGATGTTGTTTTTTTTAAAGTCTTTAAATGTGTTTGTTCTCTTTTGTTTCAGTTATAAACATCGAAATGTCAGCACCTACAAGTGATAGTACTGAAGCCATTACCAACTCTGGCTATGGCAGCAGTGATGAGACGGCAAGTCTGCTTGTTGCTGCCCCAGCGGTGACAGTTATCGTGCCCACCGAGAACAGAGCTGTCAAGCCCATCCTACAGCGTCAAGATTGTACAACTAACTTACGACCCCAATTATCAGGTGGCCCTGGTAGCGAGGAGAGTGCAACGTCTGTTAGAATTGAAGATAACTCGACAAGAAGTGTTCCCGATATAGAATTACAATGTCGAGATCCGCCAGACCGGCCCCAAACACTAATATCGCCCGTGGCCACTGGCAGCCACAGATGCTCTGTTACCACCTGCCAATTAGTTCCTCACGGATACGCTAGATGTCGCGTTTGCGAACGCAGGCAGTCAACGGCGCCAGTGTCGGCATTGCACCTAGCGCGATCTGTTTCAAGAGAAAGCGTTCGTTCAGCATTTCATTACAACTGTGGTTGTAGTTCCCTGCACGCCGTTAACACGTGCCCCGTCATACAACCGCCGGCGCTACTGCTGCCCACAACTAGTACTCGAATCATCCGCCAGAGTTCGCAGCCGGAGTCGAGCGCATGCGTGACCCACTGCCCTCACCACGCCCACCACCACCCTAGCGCCTCCTTGCGGCAACTGCGGGAACCGGGCGATGGAATAGCGGGCATTGCTGCTGATTCGCTGAGAATAAATGGTGGAATGCGACCTTTCAAACAGGTAAGGGTAGGCAATAGATGGCGCTGTTATTTCTTATGCTCGTCGGTGTCAGTTTAAAATTTAGTAACTTTTAATTGGCTGACGTATTCTTATAAATTTTCTTGTTTGCTTTTGATCGCTTGATTTCAAGTATAGTAGATAAAAAAGTATGAAAAAAAAAATGTTAAAAGCAAAAAAAAAAATGTAGAAATTGAATTACTTATTTTATTAACCGCTACTAATATTCCTTGTTACATAACACAACCTATATCAATACATTTTAAAACAGTTATATCTGAAATGTAATAAAATTGTATATTTACATAACAAGCATATTTTATTTAGCTATATGCGATATTTATACATAGGCTTTATATGTATTTTCTGTATATACTTCAAATCCAGATTGTATCACTTATAGATATCCTTTCATATTTCGAAACATTGCAGATCTAAATACTATAAAACGCTTTAGATCCGGCGTGTATGTGCTGTGTAAAGAACATGAGAAATCAAATCAAACTAGATGGCTTCGATTTGATTCTTTTTCAACCAACAGGGTCTCCTCCTCTGCCCTCAAACCTTGTCGCAGACTCGCCGAGCTCGTCTCAGACGCGCATTCACTGAAGCCACGGGAGATACTGTTAACTACGTTAGAACGGTTCGACAAATAGTAATTGCATCTCGCACTACACCACCATCGACTGTACAATCAAAAAAAAAATATTATTATACTTTAAGACCAAGCATACACGGACTGCTTCAAGCAATCGACAGCAGTACCTTCAAACCATCGGCAGTCATACACGTACCACAGTTTGCTGTTGATAAAACTCCATTACTAATCTGTGGACTGCTTGAAATGTCCGTAAAAACCCTAATGCTCATTCCATCTTACAATACCAAATCATTTAAAAACTCTAGAATCTAAAATTCTCAACATTACCTTTTCATAAACAATCACATACAAACCATAGAAGTTATTAACTTATTTAAAAGTACAGTAAAATTTGTATTAACGAAAACAGATTGTACAGTCGATAATGAGAGCTTAGTTGGCGAATGTGGCGTCCCTGTAGCTTCGATAAACGGTCACGGAGTATTCACATCCTTAAATCCCATAGCACTTAGGCATTCACGTACACGTGATATTCTAAACGTCATTAACTTCGTATCACTGCTCACTTATGCAATAAATAAGCTTTATTTGTAACCATCTCTTTGCGAATTTAATTAGGATGATTTTAGATTCTGCTTATGCAGTATATCTCATAGATTTGATTGACTAAAATCCATCAATAGTTACATATACACAGCACTTACACATCTCAGTGATATTATGATGAGGCACTTTAAATAAGTAGACTGCACTAGACTATTATTTTATAGTATTCATATAACTTTTTAATGCAATTTATTTATCAATTTATATAGTATTTTATTTACACAAGGACTACTAACTTATTCTTACAAATTATTGTACCTTTTATATAGGAGTGTTTAAAATATATCATATTTCAATAGCGGTATATTTCTATTATCTTGATTTATTTTCTCTTCCTTCTTGTTTGTTTTGTGGACTTTAAGTGAATGTTGTTCTTCTAAGTTAAAAGGCTTGGTTAATTTCTCGTTGTTTTGAAAATAATATATAAAGTTACAACCAATTTTAGCATCAACAACGGAATAGTTAAGTGATTCTCGTCGACTTGTTCTCCTAACGAGGGGTTCGGAGCTAACTAAAAAGACCCTAGACTATAGTCAACAACGCTGGCCAATTGTGGGTTGATTTTACGCATATCATTAAATTTCTTCGCAGATATGTGCAGGTTGCATCACGATATTTCCCTTTGAACTGAGAAAGTCGGATAATGCATTTTTGAAATGTGAATATCAAACCCTACATTGGTACATGACGGGGATAAACCTACCTATTGGACGTATATATTTAGATTCAGGATGGTCCGTTTAACAACTTCCCTACCGACGGTCAATGTGTGATTCTACTGAATATTAACATAGAAGAATCGAGAACTTAAGATAAACCTAACTCATAGCATACACGTTGAGTATAAAATTTATATGACATATATAAAATTGATTACATGTTACGCTACAGGTATTAAATTCAAGGTTCAGTTATAAAAATAAAATAAAGTTGTTTTAATACACAATATAATTTTAGTGCGTTCAATTTTATTTGTATAAATTCAGTTACTGAACGAACACAATTTGAATTTCTGTAATCCAAATAACATCGCTATCGATTGCTCCGAACTTGAGTTAACGGTATATTGTCCTATGATTGATTATGTTACAGTATATGTAAATATTTAAGTGACTACACCGCAGTTACCTCTATAAGAAATATAATGTCAACTGAATAAATATTAAACGATGTTGACTTTAGTACAGTAACGAATATCGTTTGTTCTTGTCTCCATTAAAACAGCGTCACGATAATCAAATTATATTTGTGCACACAACTAATGTTGTTAATACCTCGACTTATCGCGATTGTCATTTCTTCATCTACCTTTTACAGCTATGGTTCTTAGTGGCCAGTATTCGACTTTTGTAGAGCACAAAGTCCTCATCTACCAAAGAGGTCGTAATAGGTAAACCTTTACTCAACACAAGTGATACCTAAAATTTCTGAGGTAATTTAATATCGTTTTAAAAGGTTTCATTAATTTAATTATATGAATTCTTACAATCTTAAAACGATTTTGAGGACTTTATTATTTGAACATTATTTTAACTAAAGCATATTTTAGTCTTCTTTTTTCGAATTTCGAAATTCGATTTCGGTGTTCGTTTGTTTTTGAATACCGTGTAAGCATTGAACGTTACATAATATAGAATATAGATAGATTGATTTGAGAGATTGTCATCTGGACGGTTCCATCTGCTATCCATTTTCATTTACAACTCCAACATAAACGGAAGCATTACTGGTACGAGGTGATGTTATTTTGCGCGTTGCAGTGAAGTTTGATCGACATATCTGCAGCCATTTGTTCGTATTTGGCTTGAATCCAGATCAATCCAGAAGATATATAGAATGCTTCGTAACACAATGCCTAGTTATGCCAAGATCTACTTAAAAACTCATAGAATATGTCCCAAAGTTTTGTTTTTAAACAGATAGTAGAGCTATGATATAGTGAACTTTTAGTCCGTCAATATTTTGAATCATTACCTACGGTCGGTAATCATTGAAAGGTTTCAATGCAATGAACTAAATAATTTTTTTCCCGATTTGCAGAAGGATTTTTTACTTACTTTGCTCTGAAACTTCGTAGATTAGCTGGGTTATAGTAACTATTGTTTCAAAATTACTGAAAAGTTTCCAGAGCCACATTTAGGCAATTACTGAAAAACGGCTGAACCAGACTTTCTTAACGCCTAAACTCGCCTTTTTATTAATTAGTTGACTGTTGTTTGTTTCGTGTAAACTTTTCTTAAGTTATTTTAAAAAGTATCAAATAAAACTCCTTTCTTTATTGTACTACAGTTAAATATAAACTGACTTACGATATTATGAAAGGCTGCCTCAACTTTTTCAAATAACAATGTCCGATTCTGAGAAATGAATTTTCGAACGTCAACATCCCGTTGAATTGAAACTCGAAGCTTTTCATAAACAAAATCAGTTAAACGAAGTAAGTTCAAGTTGTTTATTTTTAAAATGTACGTTTTTCAATAACAACTCTGATTATAAACAATTTGGCAGCGTTAATTATAATAATACAAAACAAATCAAATATGAATTTCTTCGCAACAATTTCGCGTATGAAAATTACAACAATCATATTTGATCCGACGTATGATTTAATGCAATCTAAAAAATGACAAAAATTAAACATAAATTTTCTGTTATTCTATTTTCAAACGTAGATTATTCCGTAGTTTGAAATTGGTATACTCATATAAAAATCTATACTTTGGTTTACCAAACATTCAAAGAGTAATATAATTTTGAATGTTTTTTAATAAAATTTAATATTTCAGTTGGAACTGAAACTGTAATAAAATTCATGAATTGTTCGAAATATTAAGAACATATGGTAAACATAAGCTGTAAAACTAAATGTATTGTAACAAAGTGTGAGAATACATGGATACTAAATATTACTGCAGACTTGAAAACTTGCGAGAACAATTGACAGACACGAAGAAAATTATGGAACATATATGTAAATTGTAAACTATAGAGCAGAGATTTGATTCTTACATGAGTTGAACGACGTCTGCGCTTATTTTAATCTATTATAACACACTATATGTGTTCTTTTACGAACTCTTACAGTTAATGTACAGATTTAAATAAGAAATATGGTATGAAGTATCGGAATTATAATTCACATTCTTTTTTTGTAACACGTTCTATTTTCATTCACTCATTCGTGAGCGGTAACCGAACGGAACTCTATCGTAGTCTATTTCCTGACTGCAAAATGTAAATGAGCATGCAATTTACATATATCAACTTATTATTATTTCCTTTTTAATGGAGTAAATATATTTTTTTTAATTAATAATAGACATCATACGAATTTCTATAACCCATAATATCTGTATTCCCTCTATTTTTTATCCTCTATCACACAATCCACCCGTTTTTGTTGTCTTTTGACCTTTATAGCCATCAACAACCAATCTTACTTTCTGGATTATGTTACCATCATCTCTCGATGTCCATACTGCACTCACGTCAATGTATTAAAATTGACTTGAATTGTGTTTTAAATAGAGGGTATTCCAGTATTTTTATTGATGCAATAAATGGGATATCTCTACTATGCATTAGGGAATCGTAAACACGGAATATGCATTTGTGTACTAAAATATCCCTAAACAATTTTAACGTAAGTAATGTGTTTTTTCGATAATGTTATTGCGTTTAATTTGAACACCACAAATTTATATAATTTTTAACTTGTTTTTCAAATTAAGTAAAATCGATTTTTTTTTAAATTAATTCATACTATTTAATTAATTGCATGTAGTTTACAAAACGTGTGTTATTTTTATTATCTTATAAATGTACAACCAGTAAATGTTGACATAATATTTCCTGTTTGCATTTTTGGGCAATGTTTTCATACAGCTTTTTTTATTTGAACAGTTATCGTTTTTACCGATACGCTGTTCGGTTTTCGCTTTACAGTATGATTCTACGACCTGGTCGTTTTCCAAAATGGCTGTTCGCCAATTTGAAATATGTTCAGAATATAAAATGTGCAAGTCTCGATTGAAAATTTAGGGTGACCATGTTATTAATATATAGAAACCTGGCATATTTCAATCAAACAAATAAAAACCAGAGCTCAGTAATTAATATTTTTGCTTTTATTTATTAATAATCATCGAAAAATACTGTATATTACATAGGAAACATAAACCAATAAATTATAAACAGTCTATTCAACGTGCAACAAATATACGAGTAGATCCTAAAATAATATGTCCCACAGAAAATATGGTTCCACTACACTATGCAATCACTTAAGTCGAACTTAACTTAAGTCTAGACTATTTCATAAGAAGTATAAACTATCCGATTCTTGAAATATGTCACATTCCACAAACACTAGGAAGTTATTTACCTGGCTCAAGTTTCCTACTACATTGGCATAGCTCCAATAAAATTAAACGTAACAACTGAATAGGCGAAAACGTAATTAGCTTCATGATTGATGTTCAGTCAGAAAAATTGATTCTGTAATAAAATTATTTGATCCGATTTTCATAAAAGTGGGACGAACTTCGTAGATCGATTAATAATTCGTCGGCGCTTGGGACTCGATGACAATCGTTACTACGTCACTGGACGAACATCAAATGACAATTTACTGACTTAAGTAACTTTGAAATGAACATTTATTTAAAATAGTTGTAAATGACCATCAATTTAAACATTACATTTGCTAGAATTAGACTAGAAAAGTGCCTTAATAAGCGATTCTAGGTCTTATTGCAATGAAATAGGTCTCTAAATGCAGTTCTTCCGACATTAGAGATGTTCAAATGATAAGAGATGAAATAGGTGACCTTGGGCAAAATCATATATTCAGTTACCATTTTTAAGTCTATACAGAGTTATAGAGTTGCA
>JAOCNA010000013.1:2617323-2630899 GCA_026546675.1 Papilio helenus | reverse complement strand
TTAAGCATATCCTCTTTCACACAATCCATCCATACTTTCTTCGGTCTTCCTCTACCTTTGTAGCCATCCACATTCAAATATATAAATTAATTACTAGTACAAAATCCTGATAAAGACAATTAAAAGAACAATATTATTGAACTGAATGATGTGAAAAAGTAACATTGGAATCGTGTGTTAATCTTTTCCATAGACTAAAATAGCTTAGCTTTATAGATGACGTTTTGTTGTTCTTCTTCTTAAGATGCCTCTCCGACTAGCGAAGGTTGGTCAGTTCTCCAAATTTAACTTTTGTTAATAACTATTAATTATTAGTCAGCAGAAATTTATACCTCACCTCTCATATCAACTACATTCGGCTGTTGTGATGATTCTATGAAAGGATTGTCGTTTGATGGCTTTAAAACTTTTCCGGCTTCGTCGGTACTTTCTGTGGTACTCATTTCCTGAAAGTGATAATGCTTGAATTAATTCTTTGGATGATATATTAACCAATTGTTGCACCTCTGATATTAACATGTACCAGGACGGCAAAATCCATACTATTATTATAAAGAGGAAAGATTTGTATGTATTGAAATAAATCCAAAGGTACTGTGTCCAAAAAATTCTTTCACAATTTAAAAGGTACGTCACTGAACATGGCTATATTTTTAATGTTAAATAATTTGATTAAAAATCTCTTGATTAACGTGAATTTAATATAGGATATAATGTTCTACATGAAATATTTTTACTTATACTAACATATTCTCTGACAGGTCTTGATGCAATCGATGAGTCCGGTCTGGGCAAAGCATATGCATGAGGTTGCGATGTAACGTTGTGATTTCTGGACGCCGAGCGACCTCGGAGTCGTGCCTCTTTCGTCTGTGCTTTACCACCGAGCAGGTCACCGTGAGATGTGTAAGATAGTCTTGACTGATGAGATGTATACGACGAATGCCGTGATCCTAGAAATATCAAATTTAAAACGGTTATATTAGGTGACATCATTTAAAGTTCAAGGTTCATTAGAAAATACTTTTTTCCCATTCCTCGTGTAATTATTTACAAATCATAATGTTACATAAATGATTAGTGACGCAAATAAAAATACAAAATTGAAGGTAGTTAATTAAACAGCTCACCTAAATTGGCATAGTAAACTGGTATAATGATAGCTCCATTTTCCTCCGACATCGGTGTGACAGCGTTCGAGTCATCGGCATACGGTAGATGTTCCTGCGCATCCAGATAAGTAGACAATACAAGGGGCTTCCTGTCAGCACCAGGAGGGTAGCGAGCTCTGCCGTTCGGCCGCAACGCCATCTGATGCGAGCCGCGCGAACCACGGCGCAAATTGAACGGCGATCCCGGTAGTGAGAGTGATGCCTGCCGATTCACAATATAGTTATAACGTATTCTACGAAAACAACTTTAATTCTCAATTTACATTCATATAATTATATCTTCGATCTGTTACTTATTGCGATTTATACTGTTACTCTCAATATACTATGGTTCCTCAATTAAGATCGAGTATGAATGAAATGGTTTCCGTATTGATCAAAGGGTCTAGGTTGCAGAGGCTTTACCTACACTTAATGAAAGTCGTTAATATCGAATCTCTAAAGAATTGTGTCATATACTTTCATGTGCTAATAAACAAAGGAGAAATAATAAAGAGGTTAGCAAGAAAATAGATGTGTTTTCAGAAAATGACAAGGAGTAATGTCTTATTGCATCAATGCACGATGATAGCGTTAATCAAGATGTTAGCTATGGCAATTTTGCTGTTTAAATTTCTTAAGATCCATGTATTGCTGCAACTGGACTCTGAGAAATAATCAACTTAATTTCAAAACGATTAGAATAAGAAGACTAAGGTAGAAAGAAAAACAAACAAACGTCTCCTATTGAAGAGGAACAGGAAGGGGTACACAAACACCAATTTGGATTGTTGGACAAACCTGTGAGCCCTCCCGCAGTGGCCCATATAACTGCCCGTATTTATTTATGCGTTCAGGGTGGGGAACCTTCAATACACAAAAAATTGATTTTATAGTAATATCTTTTCTAGTATCACATATTGATAAAAAGAACATTGATAAATTAGGAAAAAGTATTCAGAGCACATCAAGACATCAAGGAGGAGGAAGTGATATTGCAGCTTCAAAGCAAATTGTGATAAATGACAGATCATTTAGCAGCCCCATCAATCTATGTAAGATCTAATTAAACTGCAGAAAATGTTAATTTTTGATTACAATAAGAATTTCTTTGGATTTGGATTCGCTAATGCTGTAATATCACCGTAAAACTCTTATTGTAAGTAGCAACAATAAAATACCGATACGATTAAGCGATGCCAATGAATGAAAGCGACGGTTAGTCAGGTAACTTTGTTTATAAACACATGAAGTAATAGTGTCAAACTACATGCATATTAATATACTGCTAACTTTTATCATAACAAAACGAATTTCCTTGATCTACATCTATGGTCATGACGACTGTTCTTTTTTTAAAATTTAAATTTCGAAGCCTCCGCATCACTCATCGAAATTGAGGAATGAAATTGTTTTTTATCGATTGCTAAATTAGATTAATTATGTTGACCGAACCTACCTCTTCATCGTTGCTATGTTCAGGTTCAGCTCGGCCCGTTCGTGGACGATCACATTGCCAAAGAAACAATCTAACATGACAATAGACTCAATACCTCCAATAGCATTTCGTCATTGAATTCATATTTGCATTTACTCAATTAAAAAAAAAAAACATATTTGTACTGTAATGTTTTGTAACCACATTTCTTGACGGCCTGATAAAAATACTATTGGAGCCCGAGGTACGAAGAATTGAGAGTGAAAACTACGCAATAAAACTTATCATCATTCCAAAGAAACGTAAGTAAAGGCAGTCATGCTACACTAAAATTATTTCAATCATTAGCAAAAATTAAAAGGAAATTGACGATGTGATAATAAAACTACACTATTTCGTATGGATGGAGTTTAAATTTAGTAAATGATACTGCGATGGTTATAAAGAACTGAATGTAAACGCAACAGGCACTGTAACTTGAACATAACAAATTACAGATGAGAGAAAGTTTGATCAATGAGTATAAATAACTTTAACAGAACCAAATCTATGCACGCCTCAAAGCTGCTAGTAATGTAGAAATGATAGTGAGACATTTGCAATTTCATGCAAATAAAATATTTTCCGGAAAATAATTGAAAATCAATAAAAATAATTTAAATCCTTCAGTAACTAAATTCAATACACATGCAATCTTGAAGTGATATTCGAAACTCAAAAGTAGTGGAAACACAGTAAAGATTCTAAAGCTCCCAGCCACTTTCTTTTCAACTTGAATCAACCTTTAAACAACATACAGTTTTTGATATGGTTTATTAAATTATTTTTAATTCTCAATGTAATTTTTAAAGTTGAAAAGATAATGCTTAGCCGTCAATGATTCAATTTTTTTTAATATCTTAATATCAATTATATAATAGAATTTTTATATTAATACTTAATACAACATAGGACACGCCCAATACTTATTTCGTAAATCTTTTTTATGGTGAATTTTTACGTTTGAACTTTTATTGTTAAAAAGAACTCACGTTAAATACGTTTGCATAATAACGTAAGTTACATTCATATTGATTGCATTAAAATAACCAACTTACTCATCAGAATTGATATGCGGAATTATCAATGAGTTTGTCACCAATTGTTATGCCTTGTAAATTACTCGAGATTATTGTTTGGTTTTAGAAGAATTTAAGAATTGATTGCATTCCTGAGGAGACTTGAATCATATTCGGGCGTACTGTAGCGGGTGTGTGGGCATACTCACCATGCTGACCTTCCTCTGGCGGCGCGCGGGCTCGTGGTGCGTGTCGGCGGGCTTGTGCGCGGGCTGAGTGCTCACCGAGTCCTGGAAGGGGTCGCTACGGAGGGACATGCGCTCGCGCGTATTGTCGTCCTGGTTGCCACGTTCCTGGTTCACGAACAACTCGTAGCTTTGGCAGGAGAAGTCGCTCGGGGACTTGGCGGGGTGCGCCTCCGCGTAAGCAGCCGCCTCCGCCGCGGCGGCCTGCTCGCGCGCGTGCGCCTCCCGAGCTTCCTGCTTGTCCGCTCTCGCTGCTGCTTTTTGTTCCGCCTCCTGAAGACACATTTAAGAAAACATGTATCAGAGAATTTCCCTACAATCCAGAATGCCTAAGAAAGGACTACAAAGAGTAGAGAAAGTAATAGATAGATCTGTCTTAAAAATAAGAAAACATCACAGTTCTAGAGAATGTAAGGAGTAAATTCTTTAAAAGTTGAATTATTTGCTATGTTTGCTTTAATTTTGTACTCTGGTCAAGTAGAATCTTACTCTGAGAGCTTCTTCTTCAGCTTGTTCCTCTTCTTCCGCTTTCTTCTGCAGTTCATCGTAGGACATGGCGACGATAGCTAAGATCAAGTTGACGAGATAGAATGAGCCCAAGAAGATGATGACTACAAAAAACAACACGTGCCACGACCCGGCCGATCTTAATACCTGAAATTAAATGTACCAATTTAAAACTGTTTACCAAAATTGTCCATAGTTTCGTAGAAAGTACTTTTTTACTTATAATGTATTTAGAAATAAGCTCAAACGAAAAAATATTAAGACAGATAAATTTACCAGTTGATAGAGATTTTCCCAATAATCTTGTGTCATAAGTCGAAACGCTGACAAAAAGGCCCAACCAAAGGTATCGAAACTGGTGTAGCCATAATTTGGATTCGGACCGTATCCTTGTAGACACACATAGCCGTGCTCACAAGTTCTGAAGAAAGAAGATGAAATAATAAGAAAAAAGAAATGGTTTGCAAGAATAAATTGCTAGGATGTTATCTTACCCTGCTCCTGATGAATTACCACACAAAGGATACTCTCCGCCTTCTTCGTGCCAGTTTGCTAAAACAAAAAATTAAAAAAACATTACAAACAACTTACAATAAGGTTATTATTGTTATCAATAAATGAAAGAATCAGTTTTTACTTTCGTTTTGACAAAATCTCTCCCAGTTTTCATCGGTGAGGTTGCCCCAGCTGCCGTCCTCGGGGAATACTTTGATGCATTTCTGTGTCAACACTCCCATATAAATTTGCAGACCCATCAACGCGAACACAGACAGCGAGAACATCGTCAATATTATCACATCTCGTAGATTTTTCACCGATTCTATTACAGCTCCAACGATAGTCTTCAACCCTGTCAGATACATGATTAGTCAAATACTATTATATTACACTTTAACAAAATCTCAAAAACAAACAAATTGCAATATCAACACACGTGTCAGTTTCTAATCATAATTTCTTCACACTACTGACAACACATTTTTTAACACTCCAATCCATCTATTTTACTGAAGCTTCTTGATGATAGCATCTATCTAGGTATAAGCATATTTACGTTAACTCTTGCTAAATTCTAGTCAAGTGTAAGTATACAAATAGATTTACCCGGTACGATGGCCACAGTCTTCAACGCTCGGAGAACTCTGAAGGTTCTGAGCGCGGCCAAGTTGCCGAGATCTATGCCCATCGTCACATAACTGTAAAAATACGCACAACCACAACATCTATATTAATATAACTAACTGCTAAACTAGATTATCTAAAAAAAATATCTATTCCCGAATTAACAAATCCAAGGAGAATCACAAAAATAATTTTCTTCCTCAGCATCGCTTTATTTTCTTTTAACCTTCCCAATGTCATAACATCTAAAACATTAACATCTTTCTCTATAATACAACTATTAATCATAAAAATATTTAGTAAAATAACGATAAGAAAATCTACAATTGAAACGTTTATTCGTCTACGTAATAATAAATTGTCTACTACTCACGCTAAAGCTATAACTACGAAGTCAAGCCAATTCCATGCATCTCTAAGGTATGTGAATGGCTGTAGTATAAAACCCCTGGCCATAACTTTCACCGCCGATTCAAACGTGTAGATCCCGGTAAAGATAACTCTGCAAAAATTCACCTCCATTGTGGAACGTCGTTCAACAAGATTTTACATTATAAAGTTCTCAGTGATCAAACATGGCAACCTATATTCAGGGGTCGGCATCGTTCTAAATGAGGTCGGGATATATTTGAATACAAATGTCTGAACCAAACAGTTTTAATCTAAATCCAGACAAAAATAGCGTTCAAAGGTGAAAAATAAAACTAGACATTAATATAAATGTATATCTAAGAATATTTCGCGGTCCGAGTTTCAACCTTCCGTTTGTTGCCGGCCCCTGTTCTAATGTTCAAACGGACATGAGGTATATTTCTAGATTTCATTGAAATATTAATTAGCGATACAAGATGCGATATGTAAACTAACTCTAAATGATCTTGTATTAGTCTTACATTATTTACAAGACGATGAGGTAAGTAACCATCATTTTATAGTTACAGATGATTTCTAGGTAAAAAGGTAAAAATTCCGAACGATGAACAGGTTCGTGTAGTTTTTCATGGATTAAAAAAACGTCGACAAATCGCTTAAAATTAATAAAAATCTTCAACGCCCATCTTCTAAAGATGTCTGAAGTATTTACATGTAACTTAACAAAGACAAATGTATTTATTATGTTAAAGTTTATGAAAAGATAGAAACTAGATAACCTAGATCTGATATAAATTTATTTTAAAAGATACAACATTAATTTCGATTACATTTTTATATAAAACTAAGCATATATTTTTCTAATAATGCTTAATAATATCTAAACACCTATCAAGAATTAGACAACTAGCTTGAAACTAACAATTTTGAAACTAGCGTGCATTCTACGAATGATTATATGAAAATTGTAATTCCGTTTCTTGATGGTAAAATGCGATAAGAAATATTTGTTACTCACTCAGTGCTCTCAACGGTGGGTGTAGTCGGCATTATCATAAGAATGCAGTTCACTAAAATCGTTGTTATAATAAACAAGGAGAACAAGGGATGTACTAATATGTATATAGCAACTCTTCTTATAGGGTTGAAGGGGTCCAGTATCCATAAAGCATCCGTCGCAGAAAACCTGAAGATATCTTTGCCTTTGCTTATAACTACGAATGTCTGTAACAATAGAAATTTGTAATGTAATGCCTGTCAAACGATTTTGGAAAATTAAACCTATGATAACGATTTCTTCGACATCAGTCTGATAAAATGTAGGAAAGATTTGATGTAATAATGATATAACAATTTGTGTTTAAGAAACACTGCTTGATATCAACCGTCTTTATCACAATTAGTAACTATAATTGTTTTAAAACAATTAACGATAATTTTAAATAATATTTTTTAACTAATATCGTATTTATCATAATCTATAATAGATCAGCTAGAATAGTTTGTCTTAACTTGTTCATTGTCATATTTTTAAAGAAAAATCTTACAGCTTAAGATTGTTTGATCTATGGAAAAAGAATAATGTCTCCCTTTCCATGTTATCCTAACCAATCATCATCGTTTTATTAAATATAGATATGACTCACTCTTTGGTTATGATAAAAGGGGTCGATATCCTCGAGAGGTGTGGAAGCGAGCTCCAGGGGAAAGGAGCCCTGCATCCGCACCGGCAGTGGTAGGCCCTGCTCCAGGGTCGCGTCCGGCTGGGGACCTTCATCCTCGTCCTCATCATCGTACCGCACCTGCCACATCCAAACGCCGTTAAATATCAAAGTACGGAACAGACGAATCAAATGTTTTTGTAAAGTGAACTCTGTTATATGAGTAGTATAGTATTATTTTGTTTAAACTTCATGTTATTCTTCGATATTATTATCGTAACTACAAGCTTTGATTAGTGATGCATCATGTAACAAAAACTCAATCAGCTCCGCTAGTGCTTTGAGTATCGTTGTTATGGTGTGGTTACGGCATGTATTAAGTGATCGCATTTGAAGCTAATATGCTAGTTCTGGTGCCGCTGCTGTTACCATGATACATTTGGCAGACTAAAAGCGCACTGCTTCAACGTGCCTAATTTTGCCATTACGAATTGACAGTACCGTACAAAAGATACAGCTAATTCGGAATAGATCATATTTGTTTTGTTATTTGTGTGCTCTAGGATAGCTAGGTGATGCCACCATGCTAGAATGATACAGCCAAAGATGAGAAAGACATTGGCCAATCGTGTGCAATGCATGATGATGGTGAATCTGTTGTGCCTCGTGTGTTTTGCTAATGCTTTCTGTTTCTGTTATGTACACAAACACACCAAAGGTTCGAGGAGCTACATATAGATTTACACATAGTGACAATTGTTATTTTTTTTAATTTACTTCTCGGTTTAACGACTGTTCTCTAAGGTTTATGTGGGATTTCAAATTAAGGTTTTAGTCACATCACTATCACATTTGAATTCTGAGGTTTCTAAACAGAAGGCTGTCGAATGACATTTTTAGTTTATATGCAAAACAACATGATAAGCTTCCCTTGAGGAACTACGATAAGGTTAACTGTCACAAAACATTTGTCAACAGCTAAACTTGATGGCAACTTTTTAATTGAAACGTTGCATACAAGCGATGTGTCGGGAAAGAATGCATTAAATGTCTTTAACGCGCAATCAAATGCAACTGCAAGTTATCGCATACAAGATATACTGTCAGTCAGTCTGCAATTTTGTTAATTATTTTTGCTTAACAAGCGATAACTTGCTGAATATAATCTTCTAATAAAACGAGCCGTAAAAAGGTAAAAGGGGCAAGCAAGCAATCTTACTTCTTTTTTCTTTTTCGTCCGCCCCAAATCGTTCTGGAATAGTTCAAAAATGTCTTGTAAGATCTATAAATTAAATTCCAGTTTGACGTTTTTTAACTTTCATTGCTTACGATTTGTAATTTCCATCTTTGCATATCTCATGGTTTCTTAAAATAACATAGTATGTCTTTGTTTTACTTTGTGACAGAATAATTCTATTCTTACCTCGCCTTCCGCTCGTTTTTTTTCGAGTTCTTTTTGCTTAGCATGCTCGTCAGCTATGCGAGCTTCGATAACAGCAAGTGAGTCGCGTGTGAAAGGTCGGAACAAGCTTTGTTCTTCCTCGCTGATCGAGTCCAAGTCCTCGGACATTGTCTATCGAGCTCCCCCCGAGTGAACAGCCTACTGTTAACAAAGTTTTTTGGTTAAATATACTGAATGACTGCAGAAAAAAGTTACAAAATGTACAAAACAAAAGAAAATTTAGATCGGTATGAGAGCGGGAAACACCCGTTTAGAGTAGTGACAGTTAATTACCTGCTAACAGAGAATGGGCGGGTGTGTGTGGTGGGGGAACCGCGTCCGGCGGCACGCGCTGCGCCCGCGATCTCCCGCCGACCACGTACGGGCGGGACGCCCTTCTGATCATAAAGATTTTTATTAACAGATGGACAAAGATCAACCTATGCCTGGAATCGCTGGATGCAGATGGGGGACTCAAGTTAAAACATGAGCATTATTCCTTACAGAGTGAATTAACAACCATGAAAGATCAAGTACCAAAGGACTTCAAGAATTAGGAACATAAAGATGTCAACGTAAACTAATACGATGAATTTGTTTATGAACAAACCTGTCGTCCACGAGGACAGTGTGACCGCGGCTACTAGAGAGATGATATTTACAACAAGTTCGCTGAGAGGGACAGCCAGCAAATTGGCAAGATTTTTCATGTCCGACCTGTAATTTAAAACACACAAAAATTTTGAAACTACCCTATATTATTCCACATGTTTTCTAGACGTTATTCATTATGAATGTCATCTCACATTATCAATGAGGGTGGTTCTATAAAAAAGTGGTGGTAAACACCAAAAACTATAGAGTATTTCTCACTTCTTCATCCCGACATTTACGCTTTCATGCTCGCCAGCTACGGATCTGCAGGTTACATATACTCCTATCACCATTCTTAGAATGTCTCTAACTTCCATTTTACTTATACGTCTAATTAAAAATAAATACGGATGAATTTCGAACCTCCTTTTTGAAATATGAGATAAAAGTGAGGTCTAACCGTCTAATAGATACGTGGCCAGGTGTGTTCAGAGAGCGCGCCGGACGGGGGCCGCTTCGGCTGCGGACCGCGCGCGCTCCTTGCTCCGCACTCGGCACTCCGACGACATCTGCAGTACAACTCCAGCCGTACAGTCTAAAGAGATAATAAACATTTGACTTCACATTGCTCACTGATGTACTGTTACATTGGAATTTCATTAGTGTAGTTTAAATTAACGCTAACTGATGCCTTTAGTGACCAAACATCTGCGACAAGACCTAGTATTTAATTAAAAATATGTCAGTTTTAATAAGAGTACGGTAAACGAAGAGATTCAAAAATACATAGAGTAGGCATAGTTAACTCTTCACTTGAAACATTTTTCTCATAATCTTACTAAAGCTGTCATGGGATTTGAAAAACAAAAACTAAAGTGAGTAGCCTATGTGTTCTTCCAGACTATCCTCTACATCTGTACCAAATTTCATCGAAATCTGTTCAGTAGTTTAGGCTACAAACTTTAACAAACATCCATCCATCTAAACTTTCGCATTTATAATATTAGTAAGATTGTCGAATTAAAACTTTACGTGCAATGACATTTGTAGCATGATATACTACATTTAAAATACACGATTCTTGTAGTCTCTTTATAAAGTTTCATCAACACGAAAAGATAAATTTATCAACGTCGCAAATACTCTGTTATTGTTTTAAAAGCCAATTTACTTTTTAAGGTGCGTCTACACTAGAGCACAGATTTTTCATTATTTCTCAATGTACAAGAAGTGTCAGGATTTTAACTAGAAAAGTAATGCTGTGTTACTTAAAAATCATGTTTTTGTAATATCGAATATACTTTTAACCTAGATATATACAAGATGTATATAAGTTAAGATACCAATACAATTTTTTTGATTGTATTATAATATGTAATCAAAAAACATAAGCTAAAAATTTGTATAGGAAAGCCACAACAAAGAAAAGACGTGGTTCCAATTTAATCAAGACAAATTAATTATACACTTAGCTCCAGTGTATTTCACCTTTACATCCTCGCTTCGACTTTCCTCGTCTCTTCAATGAAACTCAGAGTCTTTTGTCTCACTCTATCAAATTATAAGTTTATATAGTCCGTCTCGCTCTACACAGCCGTGACCCGCTTACCGCTCAGTCGAGCTAATTCGGGTGTAATATTGTATCAACAATTGTATGAGAAAGTTTTTATTGTTTGTATCCAGTATCTTAAAAATTAAAAATTTTACTTCTTACTAATATAAATGCGAAAGTTTCGATGGATGGATGGATGTTTGTTAGAGTTTGTAGCCTAAACTGCTGAACGGATCTCGATGAAATTTGGTATAAATGTAGGCGATAGTCTGGAAGAACACTTAGGTTACTCACTTTTGTTTTTTTTAATTCTCCGCGGACGGAGTCGCGGGCGTAATCTACTTTCTAATATTTATAAATAAGATATGTATCTATGTGAACAAAACTGTATCACTGAGTCCCTTTTTCAATATTATGATTCTCCACTATGAAACTGTTAGTTCCATTAATAGTTACTGAAACGACATTTAAATATGGAACAGCATAAACGATAAGAACACGCTTTAAAGACGTTTTTAAGATTCGTTTTACTATTCTTAAGTGAGGCGGAGCTATTTTTCAGCAATTCAAGACCTATTAGGTTGGATTGTTATACACCTTGAGACAAGTCACCCGCGCCTGTGCCATTTAATCGCACATCGTGAATACATTATCATGATAATTGAATGTCTTTGACCGTCAATTACAACCAAGGTCGTGACGTCACCCTACTGGAAAATTATGATTTTCATATGTTTTGAAGTTCCACATCATGAGTGTCAGTTCTATCAGCAAATGGAGGATCTGTATCCCTTAGTCGTTCCGCCATTTTGTCCATATGAGTCTGTCTGTAATATCAAAAGAAAAATTCCAGATTTCGGGAAGATGATTTATTTGCGTTGCTCATAACGAAAATCGCATTTAAAAAGTTGTCTGCCTGTCTGTCTGTCCGCAAGCCGCGTTTGTTCCGGATAATCTCCGCGTCGGCTGGGCCGATTTCGACCGGACTTTCACTGAAGGGTAGCTAACATAGACGGGCATATTATAGGCTACTTTTTTATCTTAATATCACGTGGACGAAGTCTCGGGCATCATGTAGTAGAAAATAATAAAAATACCTTTTTACTAGAATATATCTTTTTATTTAGAATGTTATTTAAAATTTACAATACACTGCGTTTTCTTATACCTTGGTCTGTAACTTTCTGTATTTTCTGGTATTTGTCTATGGCCGTCTTAACAAAGTTAGCAGCCGTACTGATCTTTTCTAAGCGCTCTGGGGTTATGAAGGATCTCATTTCCTCGTGTATGGGACCAACTCCTTGAAAGCTTATCGTGCACAGGTTCGTGTAGGAACAAACTCCAACGGTTATGAGAGATCCAATGAGTAGAACGAAGACGCTATTTAAGATCCAACCGATAGTTCTCCCCATCAAGTGGACGATTGTCTGAAATTGTTAAGAAACAGTTGATTTTGATAGGATTCATTAAAGAAAACAAAGACTTTACTGTTTATTATTATTTGTAGATTTCATGTCAGTTAAAAATAATACAAAAAAAAATAATTTAAAAACCTCACCCTAGAATCAGGCACTTGGCTCCAAAGAAGACCGAAGGTAGATGTGTCAGGCTCCAATAGGTAATCGCTGAGGCTGTTCCCATACACGTCGTAACTGAAAAGTTAAAAATAGTCACCTCTAGACCCAAACTCCGTCGCACTCATAAATAACATAATAAGAACTATCGAATTTAAAAGAATATGTGTTTTCTAGAGCATAAGTACCTAAAATACATAAAGCAAGCATCTAAAGAAATGATAACTTTGATATACAAACCCATTGCCGTAACCATAACCGGGAGCATACGGGATATCGGGATAGGCCACTTCCGACAGAGGATGTCCGTAACCGTATTCCGGTAAAGGTAAATTGTCCTGGAAAAAAATAAAACCGTCGTGATTTCTGTTACCGACATGTATAAGAGCAGTGCATCTAGCTAAACATATATCGTTCAATTTCTATTATTCTACGACCTTATGCGAATAAGTTCGGGATGTGTACTTACAACAACAATTAGAGTATTTTTATGGAAATAACAGCAATAAAATGCAAATAAACTATAGCACAACTGTTGTGAAATTATCGATTGTCGATTGTTTCGCAGTCAATTCAACTGTTTAGTTGCACAACTAAAAATCGAGTATTGTGCGCACCTCCATATAAGCTTATAGGAATCAAAGCGAGACTAAACAGTTGTGCGATAGTTTGAGGTGTGCACGCACTTACATGTGACAATAGTTCAAGAGCCAAGATACAATATGACATACCACTCTATTAACGTCAGTAGATCCTACAGCGGAATCATCAGCTAGCATGTCACCGAATTAGAAGAAGGAATGTTGGTTTGGCTTCATAATCCAGTACGGCGAAAAGGGAAATCACCTAAGCTGCAGCCTA
>JAOCNA010000013.1:2532043-2554541 GCA_026546675.1 Papilio helenus | reverse complement strand
AAGAGGAAAGATTTGTATATTTGGATTTTTTTATGCATTGAAATAAAAAACAACTACTGGGTCGATTTCAAAAATTCTTTCACCATTAAAAAGCTACGTTATCAGTGAGTAACATAGGCTATATATTATTATTTTTTTTTAATTTCACGCAGTCGAAGTCTAGTCAAGTTTATAATGTTTTAATATTCAATTACAATCTAAATATTTAAATGTAAAAAACAAAGAAATAAATACTCAAGTATTATTTGCTAAGATCGTGTATTTTCTATCGATTTTTGAATGATTACCGAATGGAATACGTTTTATCATTGTTTATCACGAAATGCGTATAGTGCGTGCGGGCGTGTCGGCGCGTGCGGTCTATTTCGGGACTGGCAAGTTCATTAACGTCGGCCCTATAACTAGTGATGTACCTTATACTATCGATATATCGATAAGAAGAATATAGTCAATTAATAATTTCTTTACCGTTTGTTTTATTTACAAGTTTTGTTGAAAAAAATGTCTGATATTTCATTATGAATTATATAATTAGGTTTCTTTTAAAGAGTTGGATGATATTCGATTCATAGCTTCCCTGTAATGTCAAAGAGATACAGTCGGTTGTCTTATTGATATAATTGGTTCTATACAAAAGAATACATCCTAATTGGCGTTATTTCTAATGGATTGCTTCTACTTTGATGTAAGATCGTACTCTGTACTAGTAATCGTAATGGTTAATTGTAGATCAAAGAAATCTAAATCGGTTTTCAAATATCTTAACGATCGCTTTAAAAATATTTGTATGTAGTAGATTAATTAAAAACATAACTTATTTATGATTGATCTGGTCAGGCAAAGATTAAAAAAATGGTTAACTAGCTTTCACCTGCGACTCTGTCCTCGTGGAATTTGAAAAGTAGTCTGTGTTATTCCAGACATCATCTGTGACAAATTTCATTGAGATTAAGGCTACAAACTCTCACATTCATCCAAACTTTCGTATTAGTTACTTCGTTTCGTATAGTATTATATACCATAACATATGACCGACTTCCCCAAATGTGTACTATTCTTTACAAAAGTTTCTTTGTAAAAATTAACAAAACATCTCTGTCGTTAAAGACCTTAAACCTATAGGGTTAGGGTTTAAAATCAAATGGGTGTTTAACACCAAGGATGTGTACCAAAGGGGGGACTTTTACGACGCAACGCGGCGACAAAGGAAACGGGGTAAACGCTTTGAGAACCCCGTCATTAAATCTCAAACACACAGCATTAGTTTACTGCCCAGCTGTGTCCTATATGTTTGACATGCATGTGGTTTTTAAGAAATGGTCATTAAGTATGGGCACATTTTTACAATTTCGTAATAACCAAAGACAGCTATTTTTATAAGGATGTCCTAATCCAATTTTAAGGAGTTTCAAATCCTTGCTTTTTCTATCTACTTACATTAGATGGCGTTCTTTTATAAGAGAAGTAAGCAATGGGAAAGCTGAGAGACGCTAAGGAAATCCGCAACACTAAACGGATCGCAGTCGCAAGTCGCAAAGTCACGGCGTATTTCACTATACATTTTAATTCCATTAATAATTGATTGGAAGTTTTCTTATTATAATGGTAATAACATAATGTTTATTATAACAGTAATTCTCTAAGGACAGTATGCAGTGCGGACAGTAAGCTCCGGCTGCGTGCTTTACAAACATTGCACCCCTCTATTTGCAGCCGCAATCAACCACAACTAGGGTGACCATGCTTAAATTATTCCCTGTATAATTTAAACATGTTTTATTACTGTTTAGTCTTTGATATTTGTGTCACTGTAAGGAATACAAAGCAAGTAAACCAGTTTTTATAAAATTACAAAGCCTTTAGAGTTGACAGTATTGGTGTCGAGCGGTGAAATAAGCCTTTGTAATCTGTTTAGAAAGAAGACTTAGGTCTGGCTTAGGTCATATACTTTTATACTTTGTCGAAGGATCGATTTAAATTCTATGCAACTTCTTAATCATTTAAAATGTAACAACCATTGAACAACAATAATAATTTTTAATAATTAAATAAATTGCAACTGCCCTTTCATGGTTTGTTTTTGTAACCAAACTGTTTTCTTTAATTTCCTATATTACAGTGTTTAAACAATTGATGGAGACGTTTATAGAAACTATATACGAGAAGAGAATAACGCAATTTTTTAAATTTCGATCAAATTTTTTGTCTCGAGAAATTTCTCATTATGGTAACACTAGTGTTGGGAGCAATATAGCACAGCTCAGTGATACGATAAATAAAGTCGACGCGCGTCGACGCGACGCGACGCCCGCATCCTCAAGTAAACATAGATTACAAGATGCATACTGCTCATAGTGATGTACCATGCAGATATCGATAAATCTTAGTTTTATTTAGCTTAGTTTATATCTGAATATAGCTTTCTTTCACAAAGTTGTAACCTTGATAGCGATGTATGTCGATAGTTCACAATCAAACGTGTTCGCGCCTCAAGCGATCGCGTCGATCTGATATTGCAAAACCAATTATTCGTATACGAGATTCAAATTAATTCAGCAGTCGTTTGATCGATTGCTCTTATCTGTGGTGACGAAACTCATCTCGCAACGGTAGAGTTCTAATCATCACATCTGAAACACGTCGCTCCAAGGCGTTCGTGATATTGCTCCATTATTTCTAATTGGAATAACGTTTTTCCTTAACAAGGATAATAGAAACATAGATTGTATTTACATATTGCTTTGTGTGTAAATGACATATGTATTTTTGCAACATTACTCTATTTCTTTTTTAAATATCCTAAATGATAGCGATAGTCTTTTATTGAATTATCCACTAATCAGCATTTACATTTAATTGTTTTTGCATTAAGAGCGGGCGCACATCTTTGACTAAACTATCGCACAACTGTTTAGTTGCACAGGTTAAATCGAGTAGTGTGCGCATCACCATATAAGCTCAGAAGCAAAGCGAGACTATATAGTTGTGTGATAGTCAACAGAACAACTTTGAAATGATTCAATCGTTGCTTTCGTTTTATTGTTTGTTTTATTTATTAATTTATTCTGTTGCTGTTTAGCTTAAGTTAAAGACGGAGTCGACCCTTCAACA
The DNA here is from genome assembly GCA_026546675.1 of Papilio helenus. NCBI lineage: Eukaryota > Metazoa > Arthropoda > Insecta > Lepidoptera > Papilionidae > Papilio > Papilio helenus. The sequence goes on along the minus strand of JAOCNA010000013.1, from coordinate 2,551,430 downwards.
GACAAACCAGACAGTCATCTTAGCAGAGGCATAGTATAGCTGTCTCTTTCACTCATTTAACTTCAACAACGTTAATGTGAGAGATAAACATTTAGGTTTTCTTATTGATTTATTTTTTTCGTGGGTGATTCACGATAAATTACAAAGAACATTACCATTTACAGAGAGTCATTCATTAGTTCGGTTCATTGAGACAGTGTGTAGTTATTTCATTTGTACCTAATATATCAGATTTCGTAACATCTGTCTGTGGGTACAGTCAGCATACTTGACCGGACATCCCACACTCACTTGATACATACCAGCCACACCCTGTATGTGGTTATGAAATTGCATTTGCATTTTTATATTCTAATCAACCTATATAATTTTGTGACGTATTGTTAGCTACCGGTATGACTTACGGCCGGTTTCCCATCTACCTATTATTACTATTTTTAGTTCGGGAATTTCTTGAAATGCGTTTCCGAACTACGTAACTTGAGATCTACTCCGTTGAGACTTAGGTCAACCTAAGACCATTATCACTAGGAAATGATAATATAAATGGAAACAAGCAACCCAGCATTAAGAGGTTAGGTTAGCTTTGTCTTAATTAAAATTAACAAAAACTATATGAAAATAAACAAATGCTAAACAGGCATTTAGCTTGTATTTTACGGTTGATCAATGTATCTTTCACTTCCTGAAAAAAAAAAATAATATAAGAAAATAATCTTTAAATTTTAAATGCTCTCCGAGAACTTTAAGGTCGCTTCCTTAAATGTATGCAATTTTTAAATTATTAAACGAAAGTGTCGCCACCTTAATATCCGTCAGCGTACAGTTTATTTATAGCCTTGTTTAAAATGCAATTTGTAAAGATTTTATTAATACTCGGATTCACGGCATGATAATGTTTGCGCCAGCCAATAGTAAAATGTCATAGTCGTAAAATAAACTGGTCTGTACCGAGTAGTGATTTAAAATTAACTAACTGTTATACAGGGTGGTTCTTAACGAACGGATCACAAGCTTTGTGGAGGTAGAGGACCTTGCTTAATTTTATAACAAAATCTTACTAATATTATAAATGCGAAAGTATAGATGGATAGATGGATGTTTGTTAGAGTTTGTAGCCGAAACAGCTGAACGGATTTTCATGAAATTCGGCACAGATGTAGAGCATAGTCTGGAAGAACACATAGGCTACTTTATCTCGGAAATAGGGACGGTTCCCGTAGGATGCATTATTTTTGTTTTTTAATGTTTACTCGATAATTCTGCAACAGTTCAGCAAATCTTATTGAAATTTGGCACAGATATAAAAAAGTGGAGTACACATGGGATAGGGTTGATCCCCGAAAAATGTCCGGTTCTTGAGGAACACGTAGTTTTTGTTATTTACATAGTTCGTATGTTTTCTAATACCACGCGGACGAAGTCGCGGGCGACAGCTAGTAATATTATAAAGAGGAAAGATTTGTATTTTTGTATGTACTGTAATAACTCAAAAACTACTAGATCGATTTAAAAAATTCTTGCACCATTTAAAAGCTACATTGTCAGTGACATAGGCTATATTTTTATTTTTTTTTAATTTCACGCACACGAAGTCGCGAGCAACAGTGTTTTATAAAAAGAGTTTAACCAGGCCTTTTCTGTTAGTTTCAGCTCTAATAAAAGTTTCCCGTTACGCGTGCCCAGTGTGCGAGCAGGGCAAGAAAATACTCCTCTGAAGAAGGGGGATCCTCCAACCCGAGATCAATATTTAGAAGGCCTGTGCCGCCTCAGAAATCTATCCTTAGAGCAGAAACTACCTTCTGCTTTTGTTATTGCGCTTAGCATTTTAAGAGTAAAGAAGGTATTGTACAAGCTAACAGTTATTTTATCATTTTCACATATTATTTTGTGTTAAATGTTTTTTTTCTTCGAAGGAAACTCCCAAGAAAGGTGTAGGAAGGACTCGAAACAAAAAAAATATTGTAAGTCCTAGTGTCACATCAGATGAATTGAATACTATTAAAAGAAATGTCCCAAATAGAAAACAGCAAGCAGTGAAAGTCGATGGTATAAGAAAATTGAACACCGAGAAATCTTTACGACGCACCCGGTCCATGGGAAGTATATCAAAGGACGAAAATGAAGTTACGCCGAAGAAAAAACTTAAGGATAGAAAGGTGTCTTCCGATAGAAAGGTTTATTTGAGAAGTTATTCAAAAAAACCAAATACGAAAAGTGAGATTGATAGCCCACCTCTAGTTACTGAAACTATTAATAATAATAAATTAAATTTAGCTGTAAAGAACTTGTCTAGTCCGTTGGAGAATTGTGATGTTAAGAATATACTGCGGGAGCAGCTGAGGATCGAGAAACTGATTGAACAGGAGAAGAGCGACTTTCAGCTGGCGCAAAAGATGGAGGCGGAATGGAACGGCCGTCGACAGCCACGCCGCGCCGCCACCAAGCGACAGCTTACCCTCGCCTACACCCTTCGCCCCGCCAAGAAACTAAAGGTTTAGTTTTAATGTACATTTTATAGGACTGCAGTATAAATGTATCATGCCCTGAAAACTCAATTATCTCATTAGTAATTATAACTGTGTATCAATAATCCTGCCGTTGATATTATGCATATTTTGTAAATTTCGCCAAAAAACTATGCTAATTATAAAATGTTTCTAGATATTTGCAGTATAGGAACACTTTAAAAAGCAAATTATTTGCAATTACGAATGTTATGATAAATGTATGAATAGAATGTGTTCACAGTGGATTTTAACATAGCAATTGCTATTGACTTTTTCCTCATATATGAGAATCCACTTTTGTATAACATGCTTGAAGGCATATTTAATTATATGTAGATATTGTACTCATTCATGGGGAAAAGTATCATATTTCATAAGTGAACATGCATGTTACTAAATTAATGTTAGCTTTTGATTTGACAATTTTTACTGTGGTATTTCACCTTGATACAGGTGAGATAGAATGCGTTTAGCTTAGTAATACGATAGGCCTGTGATCGTGGTACACGACTGCTCCTCTCGACTGTGGGAATAGTAGGCAGAGACAACCCCTACTCATAGTCAATAAACTAGACTACTTGTAGTCATTACAGTAAATGCAGGTCATCAATACACCATATATACATTACCTTTTTTGATGGAAGCTTAGCAATCTCTCTTACTAAATATTAAATACTCAAACAGCATGGTAAAAAGTCAATAAGTACATAAACCTTATCCGATGTAAAATTCATAGAAGTTCATACCATAGTTCCAGACTGGGACTGATAAATTTGTTTATATTTTGATACAAAAGATATTGCATTTGTTAAGCTACTACTATGGCTCATATTTGTGTAAATTCGAATATACCTTTGCAAGTCTAGTTCCTTTAGCATTTGACAAGTCTTATTGGATAGTGTGGGTTTGAAGTCCAGTAAGGCCTTTATTACTACATATTGTAGTCTTGATTTTGTGTGGATAAACAGGATGTGCAGTGGAGTTTTAGGATTATGAACAACTTGAATTGTTATAATGGCATCACAATATTGTATATTTTAGTTTAAAACTTCCTTTACATCTCTTACTACAATTAAATCTTCCAATTAAGTGTATATTGACTTGGGTATTTTAATGACGTATAAGTTGGCAGCTTTTTACCCACCATAAAATAGTTCAGTATTATAGCCATGTTGTATGCAAACTTGTAAAAATACCTATTTTGAAGTTAAATTGTGTCTATTTTAATATTACACTATCAGAGACTGTACTGGTTCAGATTGCAACTGTTTTAATGTAATTGTTTAGTAACAGGTATCATTCCTGACAACATAAAATGTAAAATCCTTGTATTGGTATCAACATTGTATGCAAGTGTTTTGGGATGTAACTATTTTTTTTTTTTTCAGTTTAATTAAAAAATACTACTGCAAATAGATTAAGGAACATGCAGTCGTCAGGCTTTTTAGAAATACCCCCATGAAAAGCAATATTATGGTATTCATTTCTTAAAACAGAAATATACAAACCGGCCCATGTTGTTTTATGATTTTTAAAGATTCATTTAAAATCAAAAACATTTTCTATCTATAATTTTTAGATACAATTTGTACAAAAACATATGCAGACTTTGAGAAATTTACTGGATCCAATGCAAACTCATTTTCAATTTTAAAGAGACTTTTATGATAAGGTGACCTTTTGTTAGTCACTACATAGTCAATTGATAATTTTGAATCCTCACACAAATTCATATCTAACAAAAAATATCAAAAACTAAATGACTTCTGAAAATGAGCCATGCATTACATCTTTAATTTCCAGTCTCACATTATTTAAAATGATTTTTTTCAAAGAAGACAAATGATTATTTTTATAAATGCTTGCTGTGATATGCCACAAGTTGTATTACAAATTGCCATTTTATCATACTTATTTTGTTTCAAACTTGTGGCAACTGAGTTTAGTTGTGATTAATCTTTCTGTAGAAAAAACAATTGTCTGTGTAAATAAACATTTTATTCAAAGAAAACATCAGTGTTGTTTATTTGTACAATGTAATTCTTCAATTAGAGTTTTATGAGCAGTTCATTTTTTTATCTTGAATCCAAAAGAATCACTTTTCTCCACCTAAAAATTATGTAAGTTAGTTAAAGTATATGAAAAAAAATTAAGCATAAAGATATCATATTCCTTTGTAAACAGGTCATCAGTAACTTTCAATATTTTATCTTTTCTGCTATTTGTAATTTTGTAATATATGCTATAATGTTATTTATATTTGTAAAAAAAAACCTTTTTAACTGTTCCATCTTTGGACTTATAATCAATAAGTGATAGTCATTTACTTTACAAAAATACAAATTCCTATTGGAACATAAAATTTATAAGATTAATCAGTTTTGGTTCCAAAAAGGGAAGGTACCTGGAAAGTTCATATGAGTAAATATGTCATGTAATAAAATAAACCTGTAGATTAAAAACTAGCTATATGGATACAACCTGTTATCTTTTATATATATAAAAAAAGATAAATTGAAACTGACATACCTGAGCACATAACCATTCAAGGTTTTTATGATTTATGGATCATCTCTTCCTATAACAGTTCACCAAACCTGAAAAAATATTTAAGTAACATTACAATTGTTTTAACACAGTTTTTGAAAAATCCAAACAAAGATAACAAACATATGTAAGGAATGTAATTCATTATTCATGTTTAGATATCAATAAGTTTCCTACACTAGGCTGCATACCTTTAACTAGTATAACAATAACTTCAGAGAGTTTTTGGAAAATCAAAGTTACATGAGTACCAAATGTGAGATTACAATCAGTGTAGAATTAGTGATACAAGCTAAGGCACATAATCTTAAAAGACATCACTGATCATTCCAATTCACACTCACCACATTGACGTAGCAGTACAGGCTCAAAGGCAGCCCTCTTCATTCTCAGCAGATGGACGCAAGCAGCAGGCTCGTCTTGCACTTCACTCACTCAGAAAGCATGGATCTCCTCATCCTTTTCTATTTACAATTTGGACTACTCACTGACAAAAGTTAACTTCCACACCCAGTACCCGACAAATAATTAAGGAGAACTTACTTTCAGACTTGTTGGGTTTGTGTTCAAATATAGTGCACTTCTTTCAACACTACCATGCCTTAAGTTAAATTCACAGAATTAAAACATCCATCTCATTTATCATACATCTTTATTTATCTAAAGTCCCTCATCATACATCACAAAATAACACACTTTGTTTATCCACTTATTGTATGCAGACAATATTATTAATTATGAAAATAAAAATGTATATGAAGATGTGATAAGGCTATCACTTTACATTACTTAAAATACATCTTATCATACAAACATCTCTGGTAAAATGCCTTAGGGAAGTCTCACCTCACGTTTGGGGCTTGTTATTATTCCATCCACCCGAACCGGACTGGCCAGAGCCACCACTGTTACCTCCCCAATTGCCTTGCCCATTTGACCAGTTTCCTTGGTTCCAGTTGCCTTTACCATTCCAACCTGGACCACCATGATTCCATGGTTGTGGTGGTCCGTTTGGACCCCAGTTTTGGTTGTTATTCCAATGTTTGCCTGAGTTGCCTTGAGGTGGCCCACCTTGCCAGTTGTTAGGTCCAGAATTACCAGGACCGCCTAAAAATCCACCCCATCCCGCTTGATTAAGGGCGGCAGCGACAAGACTTATTGGTAAATTAAAATTAGCAGGTGGCCCTCCACCATTAGGGTTGATCCCCAAATTTTGCATGTTAAGAGAATCTATGTTACTATTACCTCCATTGTTATGGCCGCCAGACGGGCCAGATCGATTTCCATCCCAGTTTGGTCCATATGAGTCATCTTTCCAGTTTTGGTTTGACTTGTTTTTGATTTTGGGAGCTGCACTTGACACTGACACTGAAGCACCTTTAATAACATGATCTTCACCACATAAGCTTTGTGCAACTTCTGGATCTAAGAATGTTACAAACCCAAATGCCCTAAATGGACGTGGTACAAATACATCTGTAACTTCTCCAAAGCTCGAAAAATATTCTCTTAAATCATCTGCTGTCATATCTTCAGTACACCGGCCCACGAAAACTTTACATGGCATCTGTGGGACTACACCCTCTTTGGAGTTAGGGATGCGCACATCAACCCAACGGCCGTCAATATTATGCCTTTGTGCTAAAGCTCTCATTTGTGAAGCGTACGTGGCAAAGCGTATAAAGCCGAAACCTTTAAAAGAACCATTTTTATCTTTTTTTAGTTGAACCATTACTACTTCACCGAATTGTTCAAAGTATTGTTTTATAGTTTCTTCTGTCGACTTCCACGGCAAGCCGAGACAAATCAAGTCGGAACAAGTAAGTTTTTTCTCTAAGCGTTTGGTTTTTGCTGCTGAATTTTCCGATGATACATCATCCATCTTACGTTTGTTTTCTTTGGGAAATACACAAATATACAAGTTTTTACCCCATCCGGCTTCTGTTGGGGGATGCAGTTTTCCATCGTTTAGTCTGATACCTCTAATCGACTTCGTTTCAGGGTGTCGATATTTAAGGCCACACGCTCCGGGGAACTGCGCTACAAGCGTTGAAAGAAGAAGAGTGCCGTCATGTTCGCACGGAATTTCCACAGCGTTAATGTCATCTTCATCTTCGCTTACTTTAATGTAATCGAATATATCTTCGTTGTAAGCGTCTTCTTTAACATTCATTTTTTGTGGATTTATATTACTTTTCCCACTATTATAACTGCCTTATAAAAAAAGGTCCGTCAACAAAATGGCGAATCCCACGCCAAAAAATCAAAGACCAACGTAGAAATGTTGACGTAGCAGGATCGTATCTTTGTATCCAGGCATTTTTTTTAAAATTTAGTATCAGAATGTATAAAATTCTCACTGGGAATCCAATATTTACCAAAATATTTCAAACACTTTTACTTTAAATTACTAAACCTAGTTATAGAGGGAAGTTATATTTTGTTTGTCTATGACTTTTAAGACAGGAAAAAGATCTGTCATCAGACGCGCGCATTCCTTGGTATTCCTAGTTAAATATGAACTACCTATTTATTAAAACCATTTTCCGGAGTAATTATTCCTCTATGCTATTAACTATTTAACAGCAAATTATATAAACTAATTTAGTGCCACGAACTAAATAATTTAAAGGCCTGCTTTAATATCCTCGCACGAATGGGCCGGCTTGTGAGCCGAGGATATTAATCTAAAGTTTATATTAAAATAACTACTATTAAAATGAAGGTGCAATATCACAACACTTTCTTCTGTGTTTTCGTGATATTGCACCATGTGATGTGGAAGCAATTCCACGTCTCGTCTGATGAGTGTGCCGGACGTTGAATTTTAGTCCTGTTTTCCATTCAACCGTTTTCGTATAAGGAACGGATGGGAAGGGAAAGTGGTTCTGAATTGGGATGGGAAGTATAGGTACTTTTTAATATGTCAAAGTTTTTAATCGTCATTATTGCGATTTAAAAAAGTATTCTGTAATGACTGCTTGAATTAAATGCCGGCTCTTTGCCTTATCCGTTTTTTTATAGTCAAAGACTTTCATTGATATATGGGGTATTCCTTTCATATAAAAAACAAACATGTTCAATAAAATAGCAAAAGCGGTTAGATCGACTTGACTATGATAAAGGTGTATCGGCGAACAGTACGCGGCCGTGATTTGCGGTTGATCGCCGCACCCTGCACAATTGTGTCGCGTGTATCGCTTACACCGACAAAAACATTTTGTAATTCAATAACAACGTGATTCATTCATTGTTAGCTCTGTTTGATGCGATAATCACTTCATTACGTATTTATATTTGTTTAACAGTGTGAATCCATTGTATCTTAACATCTCCGACTTATTGAACAACGTAATAGTGATACCGTAATAGAATTATATCACCTTCTTAATAAATCACAAGAAGAAACCTATGGTAATTTATGTACCTATCTTTCAAATGTTTTGTATATGGATAATTGCATGTTACAATCAATTAATAAATCCGGTCATTCGTTAGTCCGCTCACCGGACAGTTTTGACAGCATCAGTGACGCGAAAAGTACGCGGCCGCTGCCCGCAAATTACACTTTCATTCAGGTTGTAACCGCCACTGTTGTCGCCGCAACACTGAATCATCGCTCTGTTATTGGCCATATTGAACTTGTTTTCACAGATTATATCACTGATCTCTATAAATAGATAGTTCTTTGCAAGTGACAGCTTTAGTTTTATTCCTATAACGCGCCTGTTTATATTAACTCTATCATACGTTATCTCAGTGTTCACTCTCTTCTTGATCATGTCACCTTTCACGAATCCATCCACCTCTGTCTAGGTCTACCTCTAAACATAAACATATATCCTGTCTATATATAGAGTCAGTGGAATATATACAGCGTTAAATTGTACAATAAATTGCAAAAAATTGCATTTATTTTTTGTCACATTATAAATATTTATACGTATAGTAATTTATTGAATATTAAGTTAATTATTCTAATCAAGCTAAGAAAAATGAGTGCTAAAATATCAGATATCTTCTAAATAGATGTATAAATTATAGAAGTTACCGATCGTATAAATTATATTCCATAGTGGTATAATTAATATGCAAATGCGAGTTCATTAGCTATTCAGTTATCAAAATCATTTCCATCAATAAATAGCCTATTAGCGATTAGCGTGTTTCATAACTGCTAATAATAAGGTCGATGTATTTATGAATAGCTGTCGTTGTTCAACCTTGGAACAGCTTATCACGCTATTCATTTCTGTAACGGGCTATTAGCATTTCGAAAATTCACTATCACATTCTTATTATAATTGTAAATATTTTATTAATTATTAAGAATATATAATGGCGAAAACGCATAACACATTATGTCTGACTTGTACGAAAAAAATGTGGCATTTATAAAAAAAAAAACTATTAAGCATTATAATGTCTTTTTATGACTCTTTTGAATAAAAACTCAAGTGACTCCTCTAAATGTAAACGTGCAGTTAACTACTTTAGTAATCACAGACCATAAGGATTCTCACGCGGATAAGTGTCACTGTACACGGACGGCTTCAAGCTACTGTAAACTGCTTGTAGCTGTCCGTGCATAGCGGCCTTATTTTCGCATGCGTAGCGCAATCAAATAATGAATATGCGGCGACCGTAACAAGGGATCTAGTTTATTTCCCGCGTGCATTGTTTATCACAATAATTTATTCATCGCACCCGCTCGCTTTATTGGTTGCAATTATGTATAGTCGGGTTATTATTGAATTTGTACCGCGTTGTATTGCGGCAACGTTTTGCGGTGCAGTTTATACGTGTAATTATTAACGGCACGCCACTTCATTGATTACCGCCGTTATATCGTACGATAATATGTTAATTACGCGCTTAGTTACCTTGATGTGCTTTGTGAATTGCCTTTCAGAGTGCCTATTATGGCTATATTGAAATTAATTAGCTATACTGTCAATGGAAATTCTCAAATTGGAACTTAATCAATTTGATTATACAAATAAAAAGTTTCATTTCATATCAAAGAACTAGATTATAGATAGACAGTATCACACATTGTTTCTCTAACATAATTATGGTTTTACAGACGGAGATCGCTAAAAGACTGAACGCAATAATAGCTCAGATCCTGCCATTCCTGTCGCAAGAACACCAACAGCAGGTTGCATCTGCTGTGGAACGAGCGAAACAGGTTACCATGACAGAACTTAATGCTATCATTGGGGTAAGCATACATTCATACTAATTTCCTCATCTAACATAGTGCGGTGTAGCTCTTTTATCATCATCAGCTTATAACCAATCCAATGCTGAAAGTGGGCCTTATTATGCGACACACCGCAATGTGTAGTACGGAGTGTCTTAAACGATAGGTGACAATCTGTACCTCAACATAGAACAGAGTAGGTATTTATTGGTCTATGTGTTATGCTACATGAAACATTAACATGTCTTGCACAAAATCCATATTAAATCGTCTGTAATACTTCCTCAATTGACGATGTCTTTAATATCAAATAACCGATACCTTTCGATGATGGGCGTAATTGTTACACGTTCGTGAATAATTATGACATCATTATTTTGTGTAAGCGTACATGTTTATTTAGTTATCGAAAACTGCACATTGTAATGTCCATATCGAGTGATGTAAAATGTAGTGTTAGTTTATTCAGATGTTGAAACGGTTACATGTATTGAAGTACAGCCGTCAACGCCAGAATATTTGCACAGATGGCTCGTAAAGAAATCGATTACGGCTCTCAAACTTTTTTTTATTTTACAATGGCTTGCTATGTTTATTTTCGATACATGTAGTCTACATTAAACTCAAAGATTAAAATGACGAAGACTGGTATATGTATGCGTTACTCTGTAGTTAAAATCGTACTCAAATGGGGTATGTAGGCTAAAAATGATTACCAAAAAAACTCCGGGATTGAACATTATTAAAGTTTTCTATTCTTCGTGCTACTCTATGTTTTTCATAATAAAAATCGCGAATGAATATATTTATCATTAAGTGTAAATCCCGTTGAGCAATTTACACGAAGCGCCGATGGAAACGCGTAAACATTTAAACACAGCGGGTATAACATATCATAAATTATGTTAAAATTCTAGCTAAGATATGACTATTAATTTGTTGGCGGGCTAACGTGGCTGGAGCGATTTAAACACGTGTTTTGTTTGTACAGCGGCCCGATGTAAATGTGCCGTGGAATGTTTAGCAGTGTTGCCCTCTCCCGGCGGCCGCCCCCGCGCCTTGTGGCATCTGTCCAAACAATCCACTGCTCGATGTCGTACTTTATTACTCATTGTCTCTCACATTACGAGCATATAAGACTTCATTCTATCTACTTCAATTGATTAAACATCACTTTTAGTTTTTTAACAGATCAAATAGCACTCGACCTTCGCTCTAACTTTGACAACCCTATAACAGATTCAATTTGCTCTGTCTTTTCATACTTAAGTGTTAATTTACTCAAGTAAAACATGGCGAAGGACCTATCTACACATGACTGATTCTCTTTATAAGTAAGGTAGTAAAAACAGTCAAAATATCATATTTTTAACAAGCTTTCAATAAAGAATCTACAACCTCAAAGATGTTTCCGATAAGGATGATGTTCGGACAATCTTATCTCAAATACTTACGACGAACTTTACCTTTTAAAAAAAGAATCCATTCAACTTTATCATTATATCGATGTTCAACTTGTTAAATATGAATAACAATTTCATAAATTCAAATGTTAAACATTAATTGATAATGTTAACCGCTTAACACGGCTTAATGTAACAAGATTTAAATTAGAATATAGCAAGTGAAACACCAAGTCGGCGTAGCGGTCGACCGTACAATATATCCGTTGGAACCGAACGAGGGAATGGGAGGAGTGGTGTAAAATAAGTTAATTCCGTGAAGGCGGTGCTTTCAACAGGTCGAAAGTTCTACGATCGTTAATTAAACGGTCTAAGCCGGATGGCTGGCTGTTCGCCAACGCCAACGAATTGATAAAATTACTACCAACTCGAATACGTTCGAGATGAAAATATTTTGGCTCATTAACTCGACGTCTTTCTATCTCACGATGTGATTTTACGTTTAAAAACAAACATTAAGAGCTACGTAACCTAATTGGATATTTGGGTGACAAATTACGTCGGTTGGATTTCAAAAAGCGTATTTTTAGGATGCCTTGGATGAATTATTATTCTAGTGTAAACATTTCAATGTCAAATTTCAGTGTCATTTAAGTGTAATGAAACTGTAAACAAAAACAAAATGTAAAAATAATTTCTCAACAAAAACATAGGTATGTCTAACTGGATGTGACATGTGAACGAGGCTACACTATTAGTGTATACCGCCTAATGAAAACACGTACATTACAGTCGTATTAGAGCTCGCATCAATTCGCATACGCTTGTTAAACAAATCTAGCGAAGTGTTTTTCTAAGTAATATCACAATTGCTTCATTTATCTACGGGATTAGTCATTGTTAGCGTTTCACATCGAAATCTTACATTTAAATAATTTACAATTGTGTGTAACTCATTGCTGTCGAAAACTGGGTGTTCTTACAATTATAATTTGTTTTAATCCGGGTTTGGGTTTGAATCCGCGTAACGTAACAAAGATCAAGTTTCGAACAACTTCACTTACATCAGAACTATTTTGGTTAAAAAAAGATCTTAGTTGCGAATAAAATCTTATGGTTAAATAAACTTCCAATCCACAGCATTGTTAGGAATTCAATATATTTATAGGCGAAGCACACAATTCTACGACCGCAATGTGTAGAAATAATAAACAAATCATTAAATCGTTCGCACATTTCAACGAGTCGTTTGGTATCCAGGGTAGTCGACGGCTAAAATTAATCACTTTGTAGATAATGAGTTCCAAAATAAAGCGGTGAAACACTCGTCGTTCGTCAGTGCGCTCGATAGCTCGAGCCGAGTTGGATGTGCGCCAACGCGATTAGTAACATCACCAGACACTCGCCACTTATCAATTCAAATCACCACCTGACATGGATTTATCACACAAAAATCGTATGTTTTATCAAGCAAACTATAATAACACACTGCATTGCAACAATGCATTTTATCAATTATCTAATACAGGCGAGTCAATTTCAGTTTAAGCTATTACATCACGTATCCAACCTATGTTTTCACAAATAAAAACATAATTACATTATATAGATTTATAATCTGTTAAAATAATAACAAATGAAACCTTATTTCTATTTGAAAACTCGTAAACACGCAAATACGCTTAATAATCTGCTTTTCTGTTAAGGAAAATAATCAAAATTCCGTCGTGTTATCTGGTTTTTAATTTTCTCATAATAAAATATTTAAACGAACATTTATTGAAAGTGATTTTAAATGTTGGCCGCGAATCAACAATTTCATGAATTATTTATTCAAATCTTTAGAAGTTGCGTCGTGTTAATAGTCATTGATAATTACCTGTCCGGCCTCGCCATTCTACGCTCTTGTACATTTAAAAGTTTACACACGACACAAGTTTTTAAATAATTGCTAAGAGGTGAATAAAGATCTGATAAATTTTAATTTATAATGCTAAAGTGTCAAGCAATTACCTTAAATATTTTATTTATTTAATTAATGGACACAACTAGTAGATTTACTGAAAGTAATATATTTTAAATAGCAATACTTAAAAGAATTTTGCAACATTGCGTATTTTTCTTTCACCTCTCCTTAAAGTTCACCGACTCCGAAATTTACAAGATATCTATAGGTATGTTTTACTGTTCTTGGAGAGAAGCCGGCAAAACGCAATATCGCTTTTCCCCTATAAAGCACTCTAATTTAAATAAAAAAGCGGCGCCACCTTCCGTATGTCGGTCCTTTTTTATTACGAACCTTTTTTATTTTGGGGTCAGCGAGGGATCAAAGGGGCTCTCCCTGGGGAGCGGCCCGCGCCCGCGTCTCCTCTCCACACCGTCTGATTTGCAACGATTCCGCCGCACGCCGATTTGTGAACAGGGAATACTCCTCAAATTGGGGACTGTTTGCTCGACTATTAAAATCACTTACCGTCTCAACTGAACCTCCGAACATAAGCGTCCTATTTTACGAGAAGTATTGTTTTTAATGTCGTCTCTTCCATTAACTTTGTTTACAAGCTTCCGCAGTATATTCTTTTATTTGATTTGGTTTATTAGTGCGCGATGAAAGTACATTCCCCCTTCGTACAAATCAAGATCTCGGGAACGTTTTTGAATGTGCCAAGTGACTATTGTGTAAAGGTAACATGCGTGAATTGATCTACAATAACAGAGAATTTATCGCGACGTCGTCGCTACGGCACGCTAGCTGCGCGGGCGGGTATATCATTTCTCGTTTTGATTTTATTCCGCATCGTCGAGCAGGGGTGGTTCCCGACCGTCGAGGTAATAGCTTCCAGATACGATCCCCCCTTGGCTCACCTACATGACACAAATGTTCTTCACATTGAAACAATATTCACGAAACATCTGCAAATCGATAGGACGTGCAACCCCGTCCCAACTACACGCGATATAAATCTTACATGTTTCTTATTATACCACAATAGATATACGAGTACCTATATCTACATGATACCACTAAAGGTAAATATGAATATCATAATTGAAATAACACCGCAGAGTAATTATTATGTGGTAGTTAGCGGAATATTATCTCTGGTGACATAAACAATCTTGACGCTTCCAACAAATACAAGCTCACTAGCTCCGTTTATTTCTCAGTCAATAGCTCTATAAATAATGTTAGATTCTCATCCAGTTTGCGGGCGTCGAGTGAAAAAATGATGACGGGAAATGAAATGCCGCCGCTCGGGTAACTACTGGCACTCGAACGAGCTACGGGAATTTGTCATTTTTTTTCCTAGACAACGTCCCGAAGCGGATAATGAATATTGCATTGCGGATGTTTTTCTTTTTCTAGTTTTCTTATGATTCTTGTGTTAAATTAACCGCATGTTAACACCTTGTACTTTCTTCTAACAAATAAAACGCTAATTATGCTAAATAAAACTTCCTATCAAAACTTCATCTGTTCATGATGTTTTTGATTGTCGCTGGATCTTTCGAGAAATTTGTTATGTGTTAAAAGCAAGGGTAAAAGTAAAGAAAAACTAGACATAGATACGATGAATAATTTACTGTATGAATAAATAAAATCGCTATTTTACTTCTACGAGTATACAAAATTTTTCTTTAGGTTGAAAAATATTACCATTGTAAATAGACCACGCCTCCAACCAACGAACATTATAATTGAAAAGTTAACAAGGAACGGCTCTAGTTCCACAAATGGTGTTTAGATTTGTCGATAGGGTACAATATAGCTGATGTATCATTAGAAGCAATTACGTTGAAAGTGTAACACGTGTCGACGTCGCGTGCCGCCTCGAGGCTTCCCGTCTAATGGTGCGTGAGGACTGATCCCATTCCTCCGCCCCTCCCGCCTTGCCCTCTCAACCCACACTCCTGCCACCCCGTCTCGATAAACTGCCCTCTTTACAGCGAACGCTGTCGGCTTCGGTTAGCCTTTACCAGGGGACTGTTTCGCCACCTCTTGTTTTTCCATTTCTATTGCTCCAGGGCTGTGAATTTGTAAAATTCTTTTCGTATTACTTTAGCTTATTGGACATTCCTTGCTACCTAATTATTACATTACCAACATTTAACTCACTTAGAATAATGTTAATAGTTTTCATAGTTAATTATATGAATATTCTTTAAATATCTTACAATTTTTTATGTTAAGAATAGTGAAGTTTACCTTAGTTGTTATGTGAACATGTGAATAACTCTATCATCCGTCGTCTCATCACTCCCTTCTTGATCATGTCACCTTTCACGTAATCTATCCATCTCTTTCTACGTCTATCTCTACCGGTGTACCACACTCATAACTAATGTCCTTCTTGTTACATGCGATTCATCCTTCCTCATAACATGGACATACCATCCTAACCTTAGCTTAGCACGCTGATACCACATTAAAAGATTTTAAACAGACCTATATAAGCTTTAAATATCTGAATAAATAATAATCCGATGACATTGAGACAGTAAATGCGGTGTGAAAACCAGACCGCGTTGGGGCATTATTCTCGCGACAATAGCTTTCAAGAGCGGGCACGTCTGCTCTCTCGCATCCTAATAACATTACATCGAACGTGGGGGAGACCATTTTTGTTTTCTTTTTTACTTGGTACAACTTTTTTGAATCTTTTCACGCTTCGATATAACTAAGTCTATTCAACAGTAATATTAAATTTAAGGCTTTTATTTCAAGCTGTTGTTTAACAGTTTAGGAGAAATTAATCATATATACTTTGTACTTTTTTATATAATGTCATTGATAAGATTAGATATGATGTTAACAAAGTATTGAGTTACAAAACCTGTCGAATAATGAACAAGCTAATTAAAACCACGAAAATAATGTAAAAATGTTGCAACGATAACTAGGTAGGTTAAGTTTTAATAACAACAAACCGGGTAATGTTCAAGTTTTTATCGCACATTACTTACTAATTCTATAAATATGCAATGCAAATTTTAATAAAAGATAATAAAAACCTTGTCGCAGAGATATGAACGACATAGCTAGCGGTTACTATTACAAGGATATAGGGACACAAATATCAAATATGTATTACTTGAAAAAATGAGGCAAAAACCATAATGCCCCGGAGACTATTACCCACATTTAATCACTTCAGAGTATGCGAGCCAAAAAAAATATCGCAGCGAAATATCAACACGCCACGTTATTGTCATTCATAACAGGCGCGAGGGAGGTGAGTGGGGGGGGCAGGGGTAGGGGTAGAGTTTGGGGCGGTCGCTCTCGATAGCGGCTCGTGTTGTACCAGCCGTTTCAACGTGCCACGACTTTGTGTCTCCACTCTAGTTTAGATTCCTCCAGGGGTTTTGCACTTACCCGTCTCTCTACTTTTTACACGTTGCCTTTAATAAAAAATCTAAAACAATACATGTTCGAATCGTAAATCCGCTATACTGACAGGTTTAACCGGTCCAATATTTGAAATGTAATGTTTATACCTTGAAGCCGCAGTCTAATTATAAAAACATGACCATTACCGACGCCCACGCCACACGCAACGTTAATTACCTAATAGACGCTATCAAACATATTTTGATGTTATTAGAATTTGTTTTGAAGTAATTGGTATAGAAATAATTTACTATATCTACCAAAATACCCTCGATGAAAACGCACTTCGGGCTAAGTGGCGCTCGCCACCTTTTGACACACAATAAATCACAGCAGCGAGCGGCCAATAAAAAACATGTTCCACCCTCGCCGAAAAACCAATTAATTTTCGACGGGTGAAAAAAATATCCCGCTCGGCGAAGCGAAAAAAAATCCCGGCCGGCGCAGTCGAGTGGGTCAGGGAGGAGGCGGACGCGCACGCGGGAGCGGAAGCGATAGAGTAGTAACGTAACGAGTAAAGATCAGGGCGCGGGTATTAATAAACTTAAACGAGACGAGATAGGAGAGGGAAGCGCCGAACGCTGAGTGGAAAAAGGGGAATAATACAGAAGGAGTAATCAATTTCGCCCACTCGACGCCGCCGGCAGCGGGGCTCTCATTTAAATTTTAAAATATCACCGCGCGTAGGGGAGGGGCCCGTGAGGGACTTTTTAATTTGATAGTTTAAAAATGCACGTCGCCCTGTGACAAAATCACTTGATCTGTGCACAATTGTTTATATTGTAAGCATGATGTCAGGTAGAGATTAAAGGTCTAATTACATGTTTTATAAGCCATATATGCATCTATGTTTTAATTTAAAAGTAAACGCTTTAGAAGAAACATTAGTAAGCAAATATTTAAATACAAACTAGATAGTTTTGTGTTTAACGAACCGACGTAATAAAGTTATTCTAGCGCCAATTCTTAAATAGTTTGCATTATATCCATTTTTATATGATATTTTGTTTTATAGCAACAACGGCCAGATCTGCCACGGTTACTGCAACAAATGCACGCGGCGCACCTGCCGGCGCACGGCGCGCCGCCGCTGCCGCTGCTGGGCCAGGGCGCGCTTCCCCCAGCGGGCCTGCTCGGTCTCGGCGTGCCGCACCATCCACTATCAGTCTTAGCTAAGCCACCTGAAATTCACAGACCTGATGACAAGGGAAACGGTAAGTTTACTTCACACATTTCATTAAAAAACTTCGGAAGCTTATCTTATTGACTTGTAATGACAACCCGTGACCAAGTATTACAATGATAAAGTACAAAAGAGTGTAAAGATACCTGCTAATAATGTTAATCGTAATTTAATTTACACTTATCCTACATAAGCCTATTTATAAGAACTTTTAATACAAGTACTGATAAAATTGATAATTTACTTTATCTTTATTTGCTTACGTATAAGGTTATTTAAATATTTGAAGAAGGGAAATATTTTTTAAGCAATTTAAACCCAAGTTCATTAGCACGGTTGTAAAACGACAACACTTTCCGCCTCCAGTAACAAAATGTTCAGTTATTTTGAGTAAAATATAGAACTGTGTAGACTTACTCCGGTTCATAGTTGAGGAAGCGTCAAATTATTTCGGATCGATACCCTCCGAGTGAATACTTTAAAAGGCGCGTCGTGCGACCGTCTTGTTTGTGTTGTGCCGGGTATGGAGACTATTAGAGCCCTCGTTTTACGCCGCCGGCTCGATCCCGCTTCTCGATCAATATTTACAATCTTCGAGAGGCTTTTTGAACTCGATGTTTGCGTGTTTTCGGATCGCTGTCGGCTACGCCTCCGGAGATATCGGTTCGTGTGGGCCTGACTCACTTCCTCAAATCGTACCTACCCGCATGTTTGCGCAGACTAAACAAACACTTGCTTCGTCACACTACTCATACACGACGATATCAAATCTTACTTGTATAAAGTATTTGATTTAGGTGTACTACTATCTATGTGCTTGTGATAAGAGTCACATAAATTGTTATACAATTTTGTCAGTGTATTTATTAACTTCTCAAAGAATTCTTCACTATTTATAAAATTAAGATTACTTTCGACGAATAATATCACAGTTGAAAAGTAGGAATGTTGCCCTTATAAGCTCTCATCATAAGGTCAAAGAAATATGTAGTACGTAACACAGTCCCATAAATACTATAGAGACGGGATAAAGGATAGCTGTCCTCAGCGCTTGCGGATTGTATACTTATCATAATAAATAAACTTATTTGCTATTTCATTTTCATTTGCATATAAACACAAATATATTCATGAATTTAGAAAATAGAA
>JAOCNA010000013.1:2510307-2525558 GCA_026546675.1 Papilio helenus | reverse complement strand
AATTAAGCTGATTAGGTCAGTCAACCACGGTGGCCAAGTGCGGGTTGACTTCACACATGTTTTTGAATTTCTTCGCTGATATGTGCAGGTTTCATCACGATAAATAGTATTGCTTAAATTTAAGTTTGTATCCAGTTTAATGTTCGAAAATCTTTTACGTGAAAATAATTAATTCTCCTTTTAAATATACAATTTTCATCGACTGCACGACTATTTATAAAAAAATCTATTCATAAACTATTTTTTAAAACACTTGTGACAACAACGGAATTGCGACATAACATTTCTATGAAGAAGTTATCTCGTAGACTGTATTCCAAATGAACCTGGCGAGAGGCGAATTTAACGTTCCTTAGACAGTGTGTTTTGAATATTCGCAGTGGTTAGACGTGCGTATGAAAATAATTGCTAAGTCAAACATAAGTTAAACAAAAAAGTTTAAAGTTGTAACTTCGTTTTATAATTGTGTTAAAAACAAAAGATGTTGTAAAATAGTGAAGTGTGTAATTAAAAAAGGAATTAATGAAAATGACATGCAAAATTAAAAATCATTAAATTGCATTGAATAAAACAGGTAAACTATTGTTTGAGTGGGATTTTGTTTTATATTTTACAATGTATTTTTGGTATATTTTTTGTCTTTTTTTATATGTTATTATGTTGAATGCGTCTAATATTAGATAGTTTTAAAATATACATTCTAATGCAAACTCTGATATATTTTTATTATGTAACATATTTTTGAAATTACGTTCGTAACGTAACGTTAAGGAGAACTAATTAAATATCACCTTAAGAATAATAACCTTTGCTTACCTCTAGGGGTTTACTTACCGTGACCTATATATAAATTCTCTAATTCATTTAATTGTTAATAAAATGTTATGAAATCTTTATGTACTATATTAGATTAAACTAAACTAGCTGATTCCACGGCATTGTCCCCGTTTTGACGTGTGACTCAATTATTTGTTTTCATGTAATATTTTGACCATTTTTATCCTAAATTGGGTAAATAAAGGCTGATGATTATAATAATGAAATAAGATTTTTTAAATTTTTTCATTTAATTCTAGTGAAGAATTTTTTTTTATACTTTTCTTCCCTAAATTTAGTTTTTTTATTCTTCTGCTGTCTTACAAACTAACTGAACTATTTTTGTATAGTTACGATTTTTTGAATGCAAGAATTTTAAACTAAGCGTTGATGATTTCGTTTAAGCTAAAGATTAAAATCGCATGAATTATAAAAACACGAATATACTTAATCACAGAAATATTTGCATGCCATTGAGATTTATACAATCCCCGATTCGCATAAACCAATTCAAAATAAAAAGGTCTGGGACCTTTTTCGAGTTCCTCGTTAAGGGCTAAGACGAGAATCATTAGGAATTAAATTTCCCCTT
The DNA here is from genome assembly GCA_026546675.1 of Papilio helenus. Taxonomy (NCBI): domain Eukaryota; kingdom Metazoa; phylum Arthropoda; class Insecta; order Lepidoptera; family Papilionidae; genus Papilio; species Papilio helenus. The sequence goes on along the minus strand of JAOCNA010000013.1, from coordinate 2,524,150 downwards.
TCATTAGTCCCTCAACCCTCGTATAATTCCGGACGCAGCAATAACAATATAAATCCCCCGTCGCGACGAGCGGGGGATTAAGGCTCGTGTCGACCCTAATTCAGGGCTGCCCCCGCCAAGGATTAACGAAGTGCTGGAATCCGCTAGGGTTGCCGCGTAAACTTGTTACGTGTTTAATGTTTTATTGACGGCCGACGAGGTAGTGGTCTTTTAAATACCGCCGCCCGCGCCGCCGCTCGCCGTCTTCTACACATTTTATCGTGTCACTAAATAGCTTTATGATCCTTCTATAGCGTGACACCATAATGCTTCTTTATAAAGTTACACATGAGTTGTCTAAAGTAATTATTGGGGTTTATTGTACAGTTCTCGGGAGTTCCGTTACGGTAATTTTACCTAAGGGAATTTTTCTTATCAAGACAAAACTATGAGAGATGTTAGTAACCTCAAATTGCATATATTTATGTCAACACTGAATGCAGAAATGTGACTCTGTAATTAGCAAATCCGTGCACTGTACTATTTATTACTACTTTGCTTGATGTTCAAATAGCTCTCGAACGATTAAATCTTGACCTCCAACATCTCGAAATATCTTTTTGATAGTGGTATTTTTTTATATCTAAGCGAAATGTTAAGAAATAACTGGTTAGCTGTTTGTGTGTTATTTTCGCAGGCCGTTCACCCTTACAAATCCATTTGAATAGCTATTACTTGGTCACGGCGAATCGGTCTCGGAGCCGGAACGAATTGTTTATCTCGAGCATTAGTCGGCGGGGGCAGGCTAGGCGCAGACAAGGCGCACGCAGGGCCTAGCGCACATTGAGCACGGAGTCTGCGAGGGATTGACGCCCTACCCTCCTATACCAATTAAATGAAACGCCTTTTGTGTATAACTTGTGCCTTTAGGACCCTTCGTATCGAACTCTTGCATTATTAGATCGAGAACCGTTATTTATTGGTGGTATTTCAACTTTTATTAAAATCTATCATTATTCTTATCGTAGTGGCCTTACTATAAATTAAATGTTTTGTTAATTAGCGCCAATCATCAAGCATGGATTCGAGTCAAGTCGATAGTATATATGGCATTTATGATAATTTAGAAACTGTTCGTAATTACCTCTTGTCTTAAAATGTAGGTTTTATTTGTATCGTAATTTAGTTCTACTATGTTTTATAGGTCGTAATTTAGTAACCCAACGCGGTTGCACAGACGTTCAATTAGACTGTTAATTTATTTCAGCAGCAATACAGAGTGCCAACGCGTATTACTCGACGTATTAAAATTTGTCCCCGGACCGCAAAGTAGACGCTAACACAAAATTAAAGTCGTCGACAGTCGACACTTTAGGGTCTCGCAGTTCGCAAGGGTTGCGTCGTAAACTTTCTCAACTCCCAAATCGTCGGATGAGTTTCGCAAGTCAACTCAATTACCGTTTTAATTAAGGCCCCAGCGCGCCACGTGACATTTGTTTGCGTGCATGAAAACGATCGCTGCCAAACCTGCCTCCCTTCTACCCCCACCCACAACGCGCCTTAATCTAACCCCTCCCGCTGTTAATTGTGCTAATTACTCCTGTAATCGAACAACGTTGGGGTGAGATTGCTTATCGCTCGCTACCCTGATCCCGACTGATACATCTGCTTCAAATTTCACTTCATTACTTAATTAAATCACTCCATAATGTTTTGTTAATTATTTAATCGGGGCTTTTTAATGTTTTGTGTTTTCCATTGCGTGCTTTTAATCGCATCACGGTACACATGTAGAAATGACAGATAAAAATCATGTCATATTTACTGTAACTTACTGTTGTCGTTGTTAAATTGACTGGAAATTAAAGTATTTAGTCGTTAGTAACACAGGTAGTGTTAGTACTCACACATATTAGTGTGTCATATAAATGTTTAAGTAATATACCGTTGCATTGTGAAACTGTGACATGAAGCGTGGCATTTATTGTGAACTTAATGCCTCAGCAGTGACCGGAGCACATAACAATAATGTTGGGCAAGTGTCCAAGCGTGTATTCGACTGGCGAAACGAGACGGGGAGGGCAGGCAGGGCTGGCGTGGTGCATGTCGGCGGGCGAGGACACGACAGAGGAGCGAACATCAAGCGATTCGGTTATTTGGGGTCGGGCCATAAACCGATAGCGGGCGCAGTAAACGCAATCCGGCACTCGCGACTTGCGACTGTAAAGTTTACGAGTAACGTAAAAACGCGCTCGCGACTCCGACTCGCCGCCATAAATTCATGCTAATGTATTCTTTATTGGAGTTTAATGTGTATTCAGAAATTCCTTCATTATTTATGTATACGAATGAACCGGTAAAGTTAATTTTAAAGTCGCTCAGCGCCCCGCGGTTTACACGCCCAATGACGAATTCATTTTATTTTTCGTGGAACATTTTATTTATCTATTTCGGTTCCGCAATTCAACTGCTTTTTGTTGTTTTCGTTAGTGAAAACTGTTTTAAAGTTGTTATTTGATAAAATACATAGGTAAGTAATAGAAAGAACTTGCTAATTTAACCAAAAACAAAATAATTATTTGAAAGAACGATGAACAATAAACTTTTCACTATCATAAAGCGAGACCTTACAGAATGCCGGTAGTCATGATAAAAAGCGGTAAAACGTCGCGTGTAAATCGTATAACATTTGGAAAACTATTATTTCTGAAATATAGTCAGAACTCAATCCGCACATTTCCGAGTGGCGGGCGGGCGGTCTATTTATCTATTTCCCCCGCTTCCGCCCCCGGCGTCCGGTTAACCGCCCCCCTTCCGGTTAACCGGGCGGCGGTGAGGCGCGCGCGGCTAAACGGCTCGTCGCGTGACCGCAGACAATAAGCCCGGCCGGCGTTAGTGGCGCGCCTGTGTGTTGCCACTTTATACGTTACGTCACGCCCCCGCCCCGCGCCCACCTCGACCCCCGCCCCGGTTTGCACGCGACACATGTGCGAGTCCTGCGCAGCGCCGCCGTGCCGCGGTAGCCGATAAGTCGTGTTGTCGGAGCTTGTAGTGCCTCGTACTTGTTTAACACCGACTCTCCCCCTCCTCCTTCCCCCGCCTGCCGCGTCTCGCGACCCCCGGGACCGACTCAATTGCCTTTTTCTTGAGGTCGACCCAAGTAATGGGATAAAGTACAGATTAGCTCTGTTCGCTTTTCTACTCGAAAATGAGGAAAAGTTTTCGATACGCTTTATATTAACATCGTTTTCTTTTAAGCTGAAAATTCTATTTGTTTTCTTTTTGAACCTATCACTTCTAATAATATATATTGGCAAACAATTACAATGGAAGTAAGGAAGTTCATACGGTAATTGTTTCAAGTTGCCAGTAGACAACCACCTTTATATTAATTTTATGACACAAGGCGTACAAAAGATATTAAGCAAGGATAACTTAATTTTATTTTTCAACAACCTGCGCAGCATTTAAAAAAAAATAAAAGCAAAAGATGCAAATCTATTTATCTCATTAAAATTAACGAATACATATAACAACAGAGCGAGTGTTTGCAGCGAACCGCAAATTCAATCTATTAAATTAGCGATTAACCGCAAATGGCGAGCCCTAGAGCCGCTCGCTCCTTCGACATAAAATCCATCCAATCGAGACCGACACGTCGCATTACTCGCCTCTCGGAATAGCACCGCTGGAAATTCGATACCCGATGCTGTGGAGATCGGTCGCTCGTAAAATTTGGCCCTCGAAGCGAGCCGTGCCCCAACACGTAATACCCGCACGGCCACGTATTCTCGCTGTTCGCACTCGCAATAAAACTTTATACGTTACGTCTGACCTATCAAATATCCAATAATCCAATATAAGGCTACATTGTCTTGCGCATTGCGTTTACTATAGCAATATGTTGCTGTATAACATCAATGTTGAGAGCACTATCTACACTGGTCTTTAATTGTTTATAATGATTAAGTCTTCTTTTGTTACGGCCTAAGTCCATAGTTTGTACTATATTCTAAAAACCGTTTTATCGCATAATAAATCCACCGTCTAGCCTACTGTGGTCATAAACAAAGGATATTCTGTCATAATTATTATTGCCTTAATAGTTGTTGTGGAACAGCGATAAGCTGATTGGAATCACGACGTTAGGGTTATTGCGTCGGTATCGGGTGGTAGGCGCGGGGGGAGGGTCGTAAGTCAGAACGAGCGGCGACAGGCGGCGTGGCGGTCGAATTAACAGCCGTTTTCCGCTGCTCTCTAACTTAGTGCCTCGTAAAATTAGGCCTGTTAGACCCCTCCGGCGCTGCCGAGCGCTGCAGATCCCCTGAGAAACCCGGATTAGACAACGGACATTTCTCATTCAAGATTATAAACGACCTGACCAATTTATATATAGGCAACCATGTATAACAGAAGTTAACCTACTACATTTGTAGCTATATACATATTGACGTAATATACAATTTTGGAGCCGTTAAACAATATACAATATAAGTGATAAATGTCGAAGCAACAAAGGGAAACCTCGCGCTACCGAATTAACAAAGTCACTCAATATTCTGAAATGTCGAATATTTGAAGCGCAAACTCGCACAAAGTGCTTCGAGAGCATAGACATTTGACAGTTTCGAACGAGAACGAGTTATAGTGGCCGAGGTTCGTCACATATGATTATTTCATTAGGTCCGTACAGTCGAGGCTAAAGCTGCAGCCTCCCCCACGTCCCCCACAAGCGTCCTCCCCTTTTATCTCGTCTCCCCCTGGCGGCCTCACCCGCAGCTAATCATGCGGTCAGTTTGTTCTGCCTCAACGTGTTTTGATATCGATATTGACCGTAGCGTCCGCCTCGCTGCGCGTCAATTTATTTGCGAACAATGATCGATTGATTGCCAGTACGTACGTAAGCCCGTAAACGTTTTGATTATGTTTACCCTCTCCTATTTGTACTGCTAACAAGAGCTGATAGCGTGCATCGAGTATCGACCTCTCACCTTTTATGTTTTCGTTTTGCAGAGAAATTCCATATCGCCGGGCGAGCGGGAGAAATACAGAACGCGAAGCCCCGCTGAACCGGAACACAAAAAACTCAAAAAGGAGGAAAAGGATATGGGCCATGTAAGTTAAAAGCTCTTGTGATATTTATATTTTATTTATTCACTTAAACGTAAAGCCGCGCAATGGTTTGTCAATGAATTTATAATCTGTTACTTCCATTATATAGAAGCATGCTTTTAGAAGTTCCACCAAATGAATTTTTATTTTACAAATGAACAACATAAATTTAACGTAGATAGTTACACAGTAATTTAAAATACGTTTTACTGTGCCACGTTCTTTCGTAAGAAGTAAACTTATCCACAGTTGTGAACACCTGGTTTCGAGTTGGGAGCTAAGATATGAATTTTGCATTACACTGCAGATGCTCCCTCGCACAGCTAAGAAGAATACTTTCAAGGAAACATCGCTTGCTACAAGAAAACGGATTATTGTAGAAACTTCCTCTACTTTTATTTGCATTACATTTCGTTAAAAAACAAATGCTTGATACTTGTCCCTTTTAATTCATTTTACATTTTCATTCACAATTACCATTTTAACTATAGTAATGCCTGTGATTTGGCACGTCAGGCATTAGAGTACTCTTCTGCCCGAGGTGCCAACTCAAGAACATAGTATGATGAGGTTCGAAGGTTTTTTTATTGTTATTTTTTTATAGGAATTAGTAGTAGACGACGCAAGCGAAGAGCCTACGTCACCACACAACGGTGCTCCCTCACCAAGAGAAAATGGACTGGATAAATTGCAGCCTAAGAAAGAACACCCGCCACACAGTCCGAGGTCAGTTTTTTGTTTAAATTAGTGCTTAAAGACCCATTAGTTTACAAACAACTCATATGTGTCTGTTGTAGAATGCAGGTTGCTAATGATTTTTGATCTTAAAAATTTGAAATAAATATTTATCAACTTTCTGGGACTAAGATAAATGGCTATATGCGAATTTTGGGCCTTTAATTACTCCATGTTAATTGGTGTTTCGTTTCTCGCCTGTTTCTTCTCCGTCATTTCTACATAATAATAGACAAATGTAAAAGTAACCATTTCGAGTTTTTGTCTTTAATTTATGGTAACTTGGTATTTAATTATCAGCCACAATAATTCAGAGAACTCAAAGTCCGTATTACGAGTATCGTATTGAATTACGTTTAGTGTCACGCCTACAGTCGAGCGGGCATTATGTGGAGTCGGATAAACGTCGATATAATCTCCGTATCCGTTTAGCGAAGCCGTATTCTGTGAACTGGTGCATTACACGCGCTTAAGGTCACAATAGGGTAAGCACGCTAATGGCCGGCCGTTCGTTAATCACTTAAACACACGAATACGCTCGCTATAAAACGATTACGTTTATAATTGTGTTTATCGATGGACTTACCAATTATTGGAAAAATTCAGATAGGGGCTTGATCATTGTAGAAACCAAGAAATAACTAAGACTACACAAGTATTCGTATAATTTTCCTACATTTTCAACTTATTAGTTGAACATATGTTAACAATATTACAGGTCAGGGACATCGAGCAATGCGTCCACACCATCGGCGAAAAAGTTAGACGAAAAGCCGAGTACGCCAATATCCAAACCCGTAACACCGACCTCAGCAAGCGGGGCGAGTGCAGCACCACTCAAAGGCGCTGTCAAACCTCCCGCGCTGCAGTACCCTTACCTCGGCAACGGCGCACACGACGCCTACGGCCTAGCGGGCTACTCCGCGCGAGCGGCCCTCGCCTATGAACCCCTGCGCGCGCCCATGGGACCCTCCGCACTCGCGCCCATACCTGGAGGCAAACCGTTAGTATCTTTATTCTTCATTAATCTTTTCATCCTTACTAATATTATATATGGGAAAGATTTGTATTTTTGTATGTATTGAGATAACTCGAAAACTACTGCAACGATTTAAAATAATCTGGCACCATTAAAAGCTATGTTGTCCCTGAGCAACATAGGCTAAATTTGGCATTTTTCAATTTCATGTGGACGAAGTCGCGAGCAACAGCTAGTCCACTATATGAATTCCCAATCACAATCCCATCGGTTAATTTGATTTTTTAAAACGTAACGAAGTGGTTGTGCAATTGAGTCGCACCCATGTTGTTTCAATAGTTAACTATATCGAATACATCTAATGCGAAAGTTTAGATGGATGGATGGATGTTTGTTATGAGTTTGTAGCCTAAGCGGCTGAACGGAATTCGATGAAATTTAATGTAGATGTAGAGAATAGTCTGTAAGAACACCTAGACTACTCACTTTTGTTTTTGTTAATGTCACGCGGACGGAGTCGCGGGCGAAAACTAGTTGTTTCATAAATTAAACACTTTCCATACTAATTAACAGTAGTTCTTGATAAACTTGATTTGATCATATAATTACTAAATGATCTATTATATGATCGTTCAAACAGCAAACCGTAATATCTACCGCCTCCGCGTGTCGGTATCCGGAGCTACGAGTATCAATTTATTCAAATTATTATAATTGATGATCGGAAACGATTCATCATTTATGTTAACCTCAATACCAGTTATTAGCGTTTGTTAAATAACATTTTAACATTGCTCTTATAAATGATCAATTCTATGAAACTGGAAATTAATTACCTTGCTAAAGAACACCTGTTATTAGACTCCATATCTGTTAACAACTTTGCAATATGTTATGTAATTTGTAATATTTTTACTTCCGGATATGTTTTAATCATCATCCTCATCATCATCACCAGCTATACATCCCCACTGAGGGGCTATGCTGTTTTAATAGTGTTCATAATTTATTAAATTCAGTTCTATATAGTACTAGCTTTTGACCGCGACTCCGTCAGCGTGGAATAAAAAAAACAAAAGTGAGTAGCCTATGTATACTTCCATACTATCCTCTACATTTGTACCAAATTTCATCGAAATCCGTTTAGCCGTTTAGGCTACAAACCCAACAAACATTCATTTATTTAAATTATCGCATTTATAATATTATTATCAGAAAAATCTCGAGTCAGATTTAAATACTACCTTATTACAAACAAATTACATTTAAATAAACTGGCATTACCAGTTGAAACTATCCTTCTTCCGTCACGGTAGATTTTACACAATTTTAATAAGAGAGACATACTCTAAATGTGGCAGTTAGGTTAGTAAGGTCATAAATTTTAATTATTGTTAATATCTGCAGCGCGTACTCCTTCCACGTGTCCGCGGAAGGGCAAATGCAACCGGTGCCGTTCCCACCGGACGCATTAATGGGTCCGGGCATCCCGCGACACGCTCGCCAGGTGTCCGCACTGGCGCACGGCGAGGTAGTCTGCGCGGTGACGGTATCCTCGCCTACAAAGTACGTGTACACCGGCGGCAAGGGCTGCGTCAAGGTGTGGGACATCAGCCAGCCCAGCAAGGCGCCTGTCAGCCAGCTCGACTGCCTGGTGAGTCGGTAACTGTCAGATAACATACCTACTAATATTTTACTTATATTCATAAAAAGAATTTCGTCTATTGATGATTTTTTATGGTCATAAATGACCCCTTTTTGTATTAATTCCATGTTCTAAATACATCAACTTGTTTGTAAATCTAGAGTTAAAAAAAATAAACTGTATATAGGTTTTTCAGCTACAGTTAATCATCCGTTAGTGTTTTTGATAAGTTCAACAACAAAGAAACTTAAGTCAACATCATCAATTAATCACTAAGTAGTGATAAAATAAATGGAAATTCTAGCATTAATTGTTTAAAATTGACAAATAATATTCCTCTAATTTAATTTTCGTTGTATTCCAGCAAAGGGACAACTACATCCGTTCAGTGAAGCTGTTGCCGGACGGACGCACGCTGATCGTGGGCGGTGAAGCCTCCAACCTCTCCATATGGGACCTCGCCTCGCCCACGCCCAGGATCAAGGCGGAGCTCACCTCCTCCGCACCAGCTTGCTACGCGCTCGCCATCAGCCCAGACTCAAAGGTATAACAACCAAGACAAATCAAAATACTTCATCTACAAATATATGAAACTTTAGTTTGTTGATCAATAAGTAATAATAAAAATAAATCATATGTTTTGTATATCAGAAAGTACACATGTTACCAATGTACCAAATTCGGCATTGTTTTCTAAAAAAAGGGCTGAGCCTGAGGGGCTTCCCTAAGTTAGGGGTGACCATAATAAACAACGATGGCCTAGTGCGTCCTGACTTCACTCTTATCTTTAAATTTCTACGCAGATATGTGATATCACGATGTTTTTCTTAACCGTAAAAACAACGTAAAAATCTTGTATAAAACATAATTTTCTATAGGTGTTTCTGGTATGAAAACTCACAATAAGATTTAAAACGTCCTTAAAATTCTTTATACTAATGTATCTTATATGTAAATTCCAGGTGTGCTTCAGCTGTTGTTCAGACGGCAACATCGCGGTGTGGGACTTACACAACCAGACGCTGGTGCGCCAGTTCCAAGGTCACACGGACGGCGCCTCCTGCATAGACATCTCTGCTGACGGCACCAAGCTGTGGACCGGCGGACTCGATAATACTGTCAGGTTAGTTAACATTTTAATAGTGAATCTAAAAATAACATATATAAATTACTTTGTTAGATATTTTTACTTGGCAATAAATCTGACAATTATGTTTTCTTTTTACAGATCATGGGATCTAAGGGAAGGCAGACAACTACAGCAACACGATTTCAGTTCGCAGATATTCTCACTTGGCTACTGTCCTACAGGTATGTCTATACTGCTAATTATATAAACATTACTATAAAATAAAAAGTGAATTTATTATGCAAGTTAAGACCGTAATTGGTGCAAAAAGTAGCATATATGCGATATTTATTACAACGCCATCTTACTTCAAACATGTGCAGTTTTTACTAATTTATGACAGCGCCATCTATTGATAAAGAATAATAACAATATTGTTTATAGGCGAGTGGCTGGCAGTGGGCATGGAGAACAGCAATGTGGAGGTGCTGCACGCGGTGAAGCCGGACAAGTACCAGCTGCATCTGCACGAGTCGTGCGTGCTCTCGCTGCGCTTTGCCTCCTGCGGCAAATGGTTCGTCTCCACTGGCAAGGACAACCTGCTCAACGCCTGGCGCACGCCGTACGGCGCCAGCATATTCCAGGTTAATACTCATGTTACATTACGTTGCTTTTGAGAAGATGCCTATTTAAGTCTACTTTAAGCTTTTTTACCCTACTAAATAAGTTTTGTAAATTTTTATTATTTAATTTAGCTTACATTAACTTTTCTCGGTGTATCTATGTCCTTTTAAGCACTTTTTTTTATCTAATTTTGCCTAAAGTAAATTACAAAAGTATCCAAACGTTTGCATCACTGTTTAATGTTACTTGAAATGCAGTTTTGATCTATTGGTAATTAAGAGCATTTTTATCAATTTGTTTTGCTGTGTTGGCAATTTTTGACATTTAATAAATGTCACAAATTGCAATTTCGGCAGCCACATTAACAAGGATAATAGATGTTTGCAATTATATCGTACAGATTGTACTTAATGCCATACGTATTAAAATATTTTATTCTTAGCAACTCAGTCTATCTTTAAAGATTTGATTTAGCACACCGGGAAATTCTGGACAAATTGCCAACTCTATCGCTGGGATATAGACGGAATAATGGTACAAGATAAATGGATATATCTCTATTCTAGCGTACTTTAAGAAGTAAAATTATTTCGTGAATTTTCTTACCGATCTGTGTCCTTTTATACTTCTCCTGTAACCTTCTTAACTAGGTTCTGCCCTCAATTGTGTCCGCCCAAAAAAATTGATAACTGTAGCCTAAGTTACTGATAATGTAGCTTTCTAACGGTACGAGTTTTTAAAATTGTTTGGTTGTTTTTGAATTAGACTCTTCACATTAATGAAGTATAGATTATAGATTATTGTAATGCAGGGCACTGCAGCAATCCATTTAATATTCAGTACGTGATTTCATTTTAAATATTCTTTGATAAAAAAGTCTTTTTGATAATTTTTATCGAAATGTTTTAATTAACTATTTATTACAAATTCATGCAAAAACGGTTTCCCTTATTTTGTAAATAAAAAGAACATTACAATTTTATTGTGAACAGAATATTTTTTTAATTGAAAAATGACGTAACAATTTCAATTAACGGCCGTAATGACTTCATACAAACGACTACTCCTTCTAGAGCTACGAAACAAAGTGACAAGCGTCCTTAAAAGAAAAAAATATGACGTTTCGAAAGGAGTCCCATGTCGCCGGCATGATATTTAAATAACACAAGTTAACATTGGTCCAATATAAGAAGTAAGCTTCGTGGCCTTGACTTTTAAGTACACCCGCGCTTCCGACGAGCGACAGATATATCGGCGTGCGACCGTCCGTTTGTACATCCTACTGAGTTACTACGTCTATTACATAATTAGTTAGTATTTTATGCATCAGAAATATATGGCAGTTAACGTTTGATAACCTCAAAGTTTATGAATTACTTAAAAGATATATGTTTACAAAGAAATATTACTTAAGTCTTCAATTGTCTTATTAGTGTGGTAAAAAAGCTAAGAATATTCTTCAAATATAATACACAAAAATCGAATAAATTAAGTTCTATGTACAGCAGTATATTACGAAAGTTCCATAAACTTATTTTCAAATGTGGTCCAATAAAGTAAAGCCGTTATCTGTGAACCAATTCAGTTGCTTTGTATGTAAATTGTGAAGGCGGGTAAGTGCTGACAACTGATGGTCAATGTCTTATTAGCAATATCCATCGAAAATTGCATTTGTATGTGAGTTGTTATTTAAGTATAATAAGTTCATGATACCATAACTGGTCTGATTGTAATCAGCATTGTATCAACTTAATGGTTAATGTCACCGATTAGTTGTGACCTTCGTCAGTTTATAAACGGACAATGAACATATGATAAGGTCCATTGTTATGTTGTAAGTACTTTAAAGGTTTAAAAATCAATTAGAAAGTACTTGGAAGGTTTAGTTCGTCAAAATATTAGTGTTTTTTCCAGCGCTGAGTCCATGTTGAGCCTGTGATGGTCCTAGACTATTAAGTGTCACCGCCTAGACGTATATTAATATGATGAAGTTTCAAATCTATAAGTGGCATATACAATGTTGAATTAAAACATAACTGTTAATACTATAGTATTAAATACTAAGGAACGCGGAACAATTTAATGTTGTGCAAAATATTTGCTTGCACGAGTAAATTGTTTAAGAGTCAACTACATCCAAACGAATGGATCGACCGGAACACGTGAAGCGTGATGCTTCGAGGTCGGTTTTATTTAGAAGGTCGAAAGTTAAGAGGGATATTATGCCTGTTTCACACGAGGGCAGTACAGTGAAGAATCAATACATAACGCAGTACTGCTGCGAGATAGAGCAGTATTCCTTTAACGGTATCGGTGACTCCCAATTCTATATAAGTATACATATACCAATATTATAAAGAGGAAATATTTGTGTTTTTGTATGTATTGAAATAACTCAAAAACTACTGGGCCGATTTCAAAAATTATTTCACCATTAAAAAGCTACGTTATCAGCGAGTAACATAGGCTATGATTTTTAATATTCGCAAGTCGCGAGCAACAGCTAGTCTTATTTAAAACTAGCAGTACTGCGCTCTCTACTGTATCAACACTGCCCACGTGTGAAACGGTATTAGTTCTGAAACCTAATACGAATTGGAATGTAATGCACACACCATGTTAGGTGTGCGAATCATATACGAAACGATCCATGTCACTTCATAGCCCATTTGAAAATCTTTGCTTATTTTCAAAAGCCTTATATAGAAAATAAAAATTATTAAGAGCAAAATTTTTAAAGTCGTGCCAATTAATTTTAGTAGCATTTTTGTTACACATTTGGCTGATTTGTTAATGACAGATAGTTATGAACAGTGAGAATGGGTAGCAAGACAGTCATAAAACAATAAAAAATCCATACAACCAAACCACTGAGCAAATGTGATCACATAAGGACAACCAGATATGATGGATTTTAAACAATTAAACAATATATTGAGAAAAAGGTTTCGTTAATTATTATATAATTGATTTGTTCCAGTGCCACCACTACTTCAGATTCATGGTGAGATAGATGATTTAGTGGATCTAAGTTGGGGACGAAATACATTCAATGAGTTGAAGAAATGTGGTGTCAACGGAGAGTTTCATATAATGCCTAAATTAGGACATTCTATAAACAAGAAAGGAATGAATATAATCAATGATTGGATTGTCAAATTACTGCCTGATGTATGAATTATCAATTTAAGTTCTAGGAATTACAAAAGCTAGACCCAAATAGTAATCTCTTTAGTATAAGGATAGTTGAATTTATTCCAATGTAAAGTGAATGGCCGAATACCGAAGAATCTTAAATATTTACGCCACTTATAATCTGACAGATGTCAGTTTAATGGATTCAGAGTTTAATTGTGACCTCATCATTTAATTTTCTGTTATATATACAAATGTTGCTTTAGTATTTGGTCGTAAACTATAATGTCATTCAGGTGAGGTTATTCTACAACAGGTGATGTCTATTGGCTGATGATTGCATTAAAAAGCAATTTATAATTTATAATTTAATGGGTAATTGCACAAGGTTGAATATAAGTAGTATAGTAACTGTGGCTTTTAATGTTATTGTTCAAATAAATTGTTTATATGTTACAAACTTTATTTATCCTTTGATCCCTTTCTACACTAATATTATAAAGAGGAAAGATTTGTATTTTTGGATTTTTGTATGTATTGAAATAACTCAAAAACTACTGGGCCG
>JAOCNA010000013.1:2180879-2200579 GCA_026546675.1 Papilio helenus | reverse complement strand
AAACTGAAAATGCTCAGGTAACATTTTTAACTAACCTTTTCTGAATAAAGGTCTATGTTATTAATCTAAAAATATTATTCCTATTCAATAATTATAAATTAACTTCAACTAAGTATAAGATTTGACATTTAAACATTGTCAAACAAACATTTTTACACAAAACTATTTAAGAAAATACCAGTTTTATTAATTTTATAAAAAGGTGTTTGGCCAAAATATCAATTTTTTTTATCACAATTTTTGTCTTATTCATTATAAAATTCTTAGGCTACAGAAAATGGCTTCCAAGCTGGTAGAAAAAGAAAAGCGTCAGGAGGTGATCCCACACCAGCGAAAAAACCGTACAGCAACTTTGTAAAGGTAAGTTATTAGATATAAGTATAGATGTATGCTTTGGTATGTAATAAAGAGTTACTTGCTGTCTGTTATTCCTAATTATAACAATAATTCAAAAAGACATAATTTATGAAGCAGTTCCATTTTTCAATTAAAATAAAACTACTATTATATTTTATTTGACTACATGATCAAAGTAATAAATAAATAAAAAAATTGGGAAATGTTGATTTATACTTATTGTCATGGCCAGCGGTATTTATACTTATTTGGCTTGTTAGTGTTATAACTAGTGCAGTAGCATGAAGCAAACTAGAAACTTGGTGCTTAGATTCTTTTGTAATGTTTTATTTATATTTCTTTGCAAACCATGATCTAGTATAAAAGCAGAGGAGTAAGGTATAAATATATTAGTCGCTTGAATCACCTTTTTGGCAAATAGTAATTTCTTACTGCTAATGTATCTTGTAGTTTTTACAATTTGTTTGCAAATACAAGTTGATATTTCTTCAGTTTGTACCATACAATGTTTTAGGGCACAAAAGTAGTTTCCACACCCAGTGAGAGGGACACTGAAGGAGATTCAAATGCAAATAAAACCACCCCATTCAGACGCGTTGCTACTGAAAAAGTAGAAGTGGACCCTAGACTTACGGATAATTCATTTGAAGCTAAGGTAAATGCCCCAAAATTTTCAAAGCCAAGGCAACTCCATGTTTGTTCACAAATACGACAAACTTATAGCAAAATGGCTTATAATTTCGGGCATTTACTTTAAGTCATAACATTGAGTTGTCTTGGTATTAAAACTAACGTATCTCTCGATCAGGAGGGTGAGGAGCAAGACGAAGATGAAGTTGATGGTTCACCACATCACAACTCCGGAAGAGGCGGGTTTAATCGTGGCAGGGGAGGATTTAACGATAGGGGGGGCAGGGGAGGTTTTAGGGGTCGCGGAGGTTTCGATAGAGGGGGTAGGGGCGGCAGAGGTGGATTTGGGGACCGTGGGGGCAGGGGAGGATTTGGCGACCGTGGGGGCAGAGGTGGATTTGGCGATCGTGGGGGCAGAGGCGGATTTGGCGATAGGGGCAGGGGAGGTAGGGGTGGCCGCGGGAGCGACAGGGGTGACCGCGGCGGTGACAGGGGCGGTCGCGGTGATCGTCATTCTTGGGGTGGGGATAGAGGAGGCTTCAACAAAGGTGGATTCAATAACAGAAAAAGTTTTGATGGGGGAGACAATAATTCTCAAAACAAAAAAATAACATTTGACTAAAAGGGTAAGATGTGTTTTATAAATGTACATTGCATGTCAGTATTCAATTCTCATCAAACATTTTTATCAAAAGTATATTGATCAGCTTTTTTACAACTGTAGGAAAAGTAGAAAAAATATAATCTTACTTGCTATTAAAAAGTTACCCATGCAAGTATTTTCAATTTATCTTTGTAGTTAATATACATCCTTTTGTAATTGATAAGTATAAAACAAATTACAAGTAAAGATTTAGAATTATTTAGTTGTGTGTGTATTGAAAATGTATCTTGTTGACAGAGCGGAGCTCGCGGGTCATGGGGTGAGCGTGCGAATCACGACTTGAAACACACGCGAGGCAAGTCTTTCAAACACGAGAAGACCAAGAAGAAGCGAGGCTCGTACCGCGGCGGTGCCATCGACACAGGGGTCCATTCTATTAAATTTGAAGATTAAGTGATGTCATTTCTGTTTATATATCTTTTAAAACATTAGTTTCGCAGCTTGTTTTGGAACTCGTATAGATTTAAGTTTTCAGTTGACGACAAATGTGATGTTTCCTATGTAATCCGCTAAGCATGGACTGGTACTGGTTATGTACTACATAATGTATGTATGTTTATAGTATTAATCATTTTCTATGATTCCGTTTAGACACAGTTTTAGTTTATGAATTCTAATTAATTGTATGTGCTTGTGATGTATACAAAATATATTTTTCTTTAGGTATCATTACCTAATATCACGATTTACATTTTTAAACACTATTTCGCCTCAATATGTTTGTATCTTAATTTTAAGACTATTTTTAGTTTAAGCTAGTTTCTTTTCTAAATAGCTCTGTAAATAAGTTTATTAAGTTAAGATTGATTTGTGGAGAGACCTTTGTGGTTTAGTTTCTTTAGGATCATCTTCAAATAATATGCTATAAATAAAGAAGTTTCATTATTACGAATACTGATGCTTTATTTAAATAGTAGAAATCCCTCAAATTATAACATCTCATCACATTTCATACTAATATAAATGCAAAAGGAAGATGGATGGGTAGATGTTAGTTTTTCGCCTAAACGGCTCGACTGATTTCGATGAAATTTGGTATAGATGTAGAGGATAGTCTGGAAGAACAGGCTATTCACCTTTTTATTAAATTCCACACGGGCGAAAGCTAGTTTACAATAAATATAAAACTTGTCTAAAGAACTAGTAGAGGCTAATTAAAATCATATTTAAACATTTAGTTTTTATTACATAGTCGAAGTTAGGTTTGTTTAAATAACCAACTAGGATGAACAGAGGCGACATCATCCGATTGAAAAATGTATTTCAATCGGATGTCGGATCTGCTGTAGCAGCCAACGTACGTATTACATTGGAAACAAGTTCTTCGGTGTTTTCTATAAGTTAACGATGATACCATGTTAAAACAACTTTGGGTGTCAACTACAAAAACGGCAGTGTCTAAAATAATTTTGTATATATGGTAATTTACTCCATTATTTTATTTACTAAATAAAGCTGGTTCGAGTCAGATAATTTACAAACCCACCTCACCATTAATTAAAAGGCAAGTCCTTTGTCTTTGATGTTACTCTTAATTAGTAATTACTCTTTGAAAATCAGCTGCATTTGGCATCTGTCACTGTCAGACATTTGAGAATGTGTGGTGTGAGACTATTTTCAGTATTTTCAAATTAATTACATAATTGAACATAAAAATGTTAAGAATGCCTTTACAAATCCTGCGTTGCCGATCAATGGGCGCTATAAATTCCTTGAATTCTAAAAGTTTTAAAAATTTTGGTCATAAAAAACAACCTGTGCCAACTGTTACCGTATTATGGCATGGATACTTAACATTTATGTTTATCGGTCTCTGCATTGATTGGAATAGGTATATATAAATGACAAAATCATGATAAAGGTGAACGTGTATTAATATTTTTTAGCATTTCTAATTTCTCGACATTTTTAGAGTTGGCAGTTTTATCTTTGGCGAAGAAGCAGAACAACCTACTTCTACCGAGTAATATACTTTATATAGTGTGTAATATAAAGCGGTATATACGACTAATCATAGAAGCTGCTGGAACTATGTCAATTCTTATAAAATTATTGGCCATAGTCAATTTAACAAGATGATACTGTAAATGAGCAATAAGAATTACCTAGACATTAAGTAAGTACTACCATCATTGACCATTGATATTAGCACTTGTCCGTTTTATACTAAACTTAAATTTTTTTCTTTCCAGTGTTACATATATATTTATTTCATTTGATATGTAGAAAAGGTACCTTTTTCATACATTTTGTTAAGAATGACTAATACCAGCTATTATATAGATATTGTAAATAGAATATGATGTATATGTAAGAGTTTAGGAAACTGTAAATAAACTTAAATGAGAACTAGAAATATTTGTTTTATATACCAGCAGAAATTTAGATTTGAACTGAAAATAAACCAAATCTGATTATATGGATTCATTGTTTTATTTAAGTTGATTTGAAATTATTCTAGAATGAAAGTAAAATAGAACTGAAGTACTTAATGTGAAGTCACAGTGATCATCAGATCTACATTCATAAAGAGCAAGCAATCCCTTTATTGATGTTAAATGGTTACTTGGCATCTTTAGAACTACAGTAAAATACAGATGAACCAATTATTTTGTGCCAGCCTCATTTTGAATAAAGAAATAAGTAATTTTAAGATAATAAATAAAGGGGAGAATGAATCAGAAGGAGTAGATTTCATATACACAAATAAATGAAACAAAATTAGAATAAAATACTTTATTAAGCTCACATAGTTCTTGCATTTTACACTAAAAGTGGTATATAATAAATCTAAATAAATAGTTTTAAAATAACGACGATTAATTATGTAATTAATGCTAAAAAATAAACTGCAGATGTAACGTTTTATCTTCTACATTCTTTTGTTATAACAAATAACTTAAAATATATGTATGTAAATGATATTAAAACGTAACTAAGATATTCATACAAGTTGCATATTTCTTAGTATATAATTCATTCAGTTGGTGCACCAATTATATATTTTAGGTATAATTTAATTTTTTCTATCAGCTGATTTTTTTATTGCTACTGTTAGGGTTAGTAACAGTTTATTGTAACATTCCGGAAGCTGTGTACAAAGCCTTATATTTAAATTAGAAGAAGTGAAATATCACATCATCGCGAGCAATTTTAGCAAAGTGAAAAGCACCAATCTGTTAAATTGAAACATACTGACACAAAGTGGCATTTGTTACATGTGTTTATTATGTACATACATCTTTTGCAATTTCTTTTTGACTAATTGAATTAGACTTTAAAAACGTAATTTGAAATTTCTTTGATTATTTTCCTTGACTAGTATAATACATGCGTACAATTTTTTCATAACAATAGTATCATTTAATTCTTAATGCCATGGTGATTTTGTTTTATATATTGATAAATAAGGTTATATACAATTAAAAAGAAACACAAAATCGCGGCGTGGTAATGCATCGGCATGTTGCGTACAGCGCTTACAACTCCCGGACGTTTTGCTTTGACACTGTTTACTTTGAGAGGTGATGGTTCAAACTCTTCGACTGACATATATTTCAATGTCGATTCCTTTACATTGTTACTATTGTTTGTTATATTTCTCTCGTTTTTCTGGGTGTTAATATTGTTTTCATGAATTACATCTTCCTTAGTCTCTCTTTCTTCGTCTAGTTTAGGCGGTTGTGAAATGATTTCAGTGCTATTTTCAGAACATACATTCAAACTTTCTTGCAAATAGCTATCGATTTTAGTTAACTGTTCAGACACAATGAAATTTGCCAAAGGACTATGAGCTCTTTTAATTGGCTCGTCGAACTTAACATCAATAAAGTTCTCTTTATCATCCCAATAATTTAAGTTATCGGCTTTCGTGTTAGAATGTTCTTTTAATAATGTTTTAATTATTTTGTAACTTTGTAAATCTTCGTAGTCGTTACTAATTAATTTGACTGGTGTTATCGGTCTGTTAACTGGTGTTATTGGACGATCGAAAGGTGTTGTTGGACGATCAAAAAATGTTATTGGAACATTGAGAGGTGTTATTGGACGATCGGAAGGTGTTATTGGTCTATCAAAAGATGTTAAACCATCAACAAGTGTTATTGGCAGATCCAAAGGTGTTATTGGCCGATCGAAAGGTGTTGTTGGACGATCGATGAGTGACATTGGAACATTTAGAGGGGTTATTGGCCGATCAATAAGTGTTGGACGAATAACCGGTGTTCGCGGTCGTTCGATCGTTAATTTTGTAGCTTGCTGGGGTCCGTCTAGCTCAAAGGTTACTGGTGTGAATTTTACTTTAAAGACGTCCTCGTTGGTGATAGTTTCAGTTTTGACGATATCATCAACGTAGTCCTTATTGCCGTGCGCATCGCTTGACTCCGATACATGGGGCGTGTCGACTACGTCGCGACGCGTCGAACTGTGCATTCGATCGACTGTTACTTTGCTAAGTAACTTGCCATCAGAGCTCCTAATGTCGGAAAACAGTCCTCCATCGAAGTGGAGGGGTGTTTCCAACTTCCTCGTCCGTTGAGGCGGTGTTTCTATGTCAGGGAATATAGAGGGAGAAAGAGAGACAGGTCGGAATACAGTGGTGGAGTAAACAGTGTCAGAGTTGTACATTATCTGTTGGGGATCGTTAGCGGGCGTGTATCCTGCAGTAAGGTCGGCCCGCTCTGGCGAAGAAACTCTGTCCCTCGAGATTCTTCTTGCACACCTGTAATTAACATAAATACCAATTCCAAGGATTTAAATAAATAAAGCAGAGTAAGTACTACAAAACAAATATTAACAATTTATAATAAAATTTACACAGAACATCTACGTTAATAAAATTCAAGACTCATATTTAAATTAGTTAATAACAATAAAAATATTACAAAATTATAATACATTAATATCATCAGTCTTATTGTATAGCTTTAATTTTATACAAAAACAAATTATATTGTTGCATTACAAAGTATTTATAAATGATACATACATAAAATAGCCAAAACAATCTACTTTAATGATATTTCACTCAGCTCTAAGCATTGTCTAAAAGCGATATCTGAGGGGTACGCTAAACTCTACAGAAAACAACCTTCCAAGAACTTTGGGAAGGTTTTGTACTTCAAACCGGACATATACATACAAGTTAATCTAGACATAACATGGGACAAGGCACACTGTTGGAACACGCACACAATTTACAAGGTTAATTCAGGAATCAGTTCAGTGTGGGAGCGTATGACGAGCTTTGTTTCACTTAAATGCGCGATTTCGTGTCTAATGTGAAGATGTTTCCTCATATGTAATCGATAGCAATAATTATGACTGTGATAATTGTGTGGGTTTCGTTTATTATTTCAGTACGGACTGTGTGCATTTTCAAGATGCAATTGCTAAAACATAAAACTTATGGAGGGCAATGTAAGTGGAATATTTAAATCAAACTGATGTTACAGTTTTGACTATTTTATGTAGATAATTATTTTTATTTCAAATACGATGGTTTTTAAATTTTTTTTTAAAGATAAGTGTTGCAAGAAATAAATTATAGATTATAGAATTTAATAAGTCTTGCAAGTATAAATATTATCAAGTGATGTTATTGAATTTAATCACGATACAGGTATACGTTTAGAATCGATCGGTAACATTAGTACGCTGGCATCATACGCACCGTGCAGTTGAAGCACTGACTGTGGTAGTTATTGTTGAGCGCCTCGACCCACCTGTCGCCTGCCTCCACGGGGAAGCCGCAAGCGAAACATTTCGTTGTGAAAAGCTCGTTCCAGTCTGGAAGATATCAATCCACATATCTCTACATGATAACAAGACAAAATAAATCCTTTCTACCACATTCAACCTAGATCTCAAATATTTTATTCACACATATTTTGGGCGTAGATTAATGAGATTTGACTACTTAAAATTATGATATAGCCTGAACGGAATTCATTATAAGAATACAGTCTTTTTTTGGAATAAATTAATGAAACGCGAGAATAGTTGTTACTTGTGTTGGTTAGTAAATAACTTACCTGCTTCACAATATGGCAAGCCGTCCTCTAAGAAGAACGGATTGTTACCGAACAACTTGCCGCAGTACACGCAGTTGAAGCACTCAGGGTGGAAGTGTTTACCGATCGCATTCAAACAATCCTGCAACGTCGCAACGAAATATTACTTAACTATTAGTTGGCAAAACGAACTAGAAATATCAATTACAGCATTGCATTGCAAGAAACATTTCATAGATAATCAAGTCTCACTGCAACGCTATCGTTAACTTGGTTACTATTTAGTGTTAAAAACCTATATTTAGCGAATTAAGGACCGTGAACGGACATATTAAGCCTATTTGAAAAATTCTTTCACCATTAAATAGCTGTGTTATCAGAGAGTTATATAGGGTATGTTTTTTAATTTCACGCGGGCGAAGTCGCATGCAACACCTAGTTTTCAAATAAAACTATCATGAAAATTAAAATGTTAGATTCAAGATTAAAAAATACTGGACGAAAAGAATATTAAGTTAACATATTTATTTAGAAGCATTAACAAAAACATTCCAGGGTGAACAACCTTTGCTATCACAAATCTTGACTTCGAACCCTGTCCCGGTCAGCAGACATGACGTCACGTGACATAACCCATTAGCTTTGACTGCCTCGTTTTAAATCCTTTACTTGTCTAGTATCTTGATAAATCAACTGTATTCTAAAGCATATAAAATATATCTCTCCAAAATATTACAGGAATTTGAGTAACAACTAAAAATACAATATATAGTTTAAAATACATCGCTCTCTTTTATACTTTAACGCTACATATTCTATCTCTCTCATGTAACGAAATAGCACAAAACGTGACGCGTTCTGCCAAACATCTTTCAACATTCGAATATAGAACTACCGAACTTTTTAAATTACTTAAAATAATGGTAATGGCATTAGCTTCATGAACCACAGACAGAGCGACTAACGTTTTTCAGTATACATCAATGGGAGTTAATTGTTTCTCGGAATCGGCTTATGGTGGTGATTCATAATTGAGATTAAAACTCAGATAGCTACGTTACGCACGGGGCAACGTCCTAGCGATTAATTAGTTAAAAATTAAAACATTGAGTCATTTTGATTGATAGACTTTCACGCATGTTTACTTGAAATTGAGGTTATTACATACACACGATTTAAGGTCAGCCTAGAAGTACCAGGCGCACATAAACCTCAAGTAGTTACCCCGAGTTACGCAAACTTCCGCCCGAGGCAGCGTCCAAACGCACGATAGCGTACCACGTCATGCAAATCCCGTACAAACGTCCCGAGTTCGTTTCAACTTGGGCTACGCATGTTCTGCGTGCGGTCGCTCGCGTGCCTCCAGTTCGCGTGTTTACGTAACTAGACGTGACCACGTGCTCGCGTCACGCGACGTACGGGCTCTGATAACACGCTGTGTCAATGGATAGCGTGATGCTCGCTGATTTTTAATCATGGCGCGAATGTTCGCGTGACGATGCTTTCACGTGCTGACGTCGAGATGGCATTTCGGTTGGGCGAGGTCGGAGGCTGCCGGAGTGGGCCGTCAGCTAAACTATTCCTGCACTCTACGAACTAAAACTGCCAAGTGTCGACTCGAGTACATTTAAGAAAGCGGAGTACCTTTCGTTTTATTCAAAAAAGTCAAATGACTTCTTGAGAAATTATCAAATGTTATGTTTTGTTATTGAAAGAACTATGGATCTTTTTTTAAAATATATTTTCTATTAAATTCTTTTTGATAATGGTGAAAAAGAAAGTATTAAGATTGAATGTGGATGACTACAAAGGTTGAGAAAGACCGAAAAAGACCGAAGAAAGTATAGATGGATTGTGTGACATACTTAAGAAGGGAGTGAATTCAGAGCTGATAGAGTATGGAAGAGCAGTACATGGTGTGACCAGGGACAAGTTCAGTTTGATGATGAAATTCTTATTGTTAGCGATATTAGTATTGACTTTAAAATCACCTTGAAACTGGGGTTAAGTATAATAACAATGCGGTTCACTGTAACGCGTATTACAACTAATGGTAGCCTGTTCGATGCTCAGCAGGAATTTGCATAATTCATTGCTGGTTTTAGCCTGTAATGTTCGGTTTAGGATGCCTTAAGGTCGTTCAAAACTGTAATGGACGGTTTCATCGAGAAATTATCGATTAACCTTTTTGCCTATTGTATTGAAAACTTTGCTAATTCTTTAATACCTACAGGATAAAATAGCTTCCGTATATTTTATTCTTGATATCTAATTTAAACTTACTAATATTATAAATGCGAAAGTATAGATGGATAGATGTTTGTTCGAGTTTGTAGCCTAAACAGCTGAACGGATCTGGATGAAATTTGACATAGATGTAGAAGAGAATCTGGAAGAACATATAGGCTAATTTTTTTTTAGAATCATGGTCGAAAGTCAGGTCAGATCAAACATTTATGCAAATAGTTTTTTTATTTGTATAAAATCGTTAGAGAATAATCATTTGTATTTGTTTTGTACGTATTTCTCATATACATCACTGTTCAATTCCGTGATATATGTCTCAATTATCAATAGTGGGGTATGGACGCAGTGGGGGGCACAGGACCGTGGACCTTAAGGTCTCCGACACCATATTGCTCGTATATCATTTTGTCGTGTCAATTATTGTTTTGCTCTTTTGTTTTAATTATTTCATTTTTATTTCTTAAAATTCTTAAAAGGAATTTAATATAAAAATTGTTTGTTACTCGTATATATATATATATATCAATGTTATGCTTGGATGACTTTCTCATTTTCTTAAATTTGTTTCTTACTTTCTGAGTTTTAAAAGAACATTTTATTTGATGTAATAAACGCTTCTTTAATTAAATACAAAAACAAGTATGCTATGTGTTCTTTTAGACTAACCTCTATTTTATGCTAAATTACATCGCGATCAGTTCAGCAGTTTAGGCTGCTAACTCTTACAAACATCCATCCATCTAAACTGTCGCATTAATAATATTAAGATTTATGTATTTCTTTGACTATTCTAAATCTTCTCTCAAACCTATTTATATCCTCAGTGGCCATAATCCTAATTCCATCAGACATAAATTGTCTTTCTATTTATTCTTTTTATATAAGACGTCTCAATCAAAATATCTATGCATATTTTTTAACTTATATTTTGACATTTGGTGCAACTTATTCCGCGAATATTAAGAGCCGTTCAACCGAAAAACGAATTTCGGACATCGAAACTCAGCTCATTCGTAAGCTGACACTAAACAGTGGCATACTTCTTTTGTTTAAACGTCACCTTAATTTCAAAAGAATATAACCTTAAATATTAACTCTTTAAAGTTGAAAGTACCATAACAAAACTGAAGTCATATTCGTTACAGGATATTGAAGCTTATGGCTTAAGAATTAAAATTCAAATTCGTAGAAGCTCGTGTGATGTACAGTGGATAGTATAAGGTTACTAAACCAAAGTGTTTTCCATATCATTAAACATTTAACATCTTTACGTCAAATCGCATTGGACCGCATTGTGGGACGAACGGCTGCGAATTCGCGGTCAGTACGGTCAGGTGGAAAAGTGCTACGTCTTTTTCTAAACGTTCTACTGCGAAATTTCGTTTGTATTGTTTCTTGTTTTGCATGCTTCACTAGACCTTAGTATCAATATCTGCGATCAGTAAAGGATGGAGAAAAAGGGGTTAAAAAAAAGGCAACAGAACCCTTAACACGTCAGATGAAACGAAGAAGTTTTTTTTTATATTACAAGTTGGCTAACGAAACAAAATGGCAGAGCGACCGCTGCCCATAGAAATCCATAATTGCATATGCGTTAGATGCGTTGCCTACCCTTAATTGAGGAGACGTAAATAAACAGGATATTACCCCTTCAGGCCTCCGGCACCACCCTAATCAGACTGTACGCGGCATAATTGCTCCCACTTCATGCCTGTCTTCTGTGCGGTCGTTGTATTACACAGGCCATACAGTGCGAAGATGTTAAAGCGGGTTCTAGCACTGTTGAAGTACTACTTAATACATTTCCTAATAGGATCAGTACAGTCGACTAAATCCACGGTGTTCCAGTTACAAACAAAATATACTACTCACTGCTCACTGTACTACTGGTACTCGTAACGGTACTGGTAACCAAAAAAGTAGCAGTGAGTTTCGCAGACAAGAGGATAATAATGTAAAGCTCATAGGAATCAAAGCGCGACTAAACAGTTGTGCGATCGTTTAGTCAAAGGTGTGCGCGCTTAGCAAAACGACTTATCATCAACCTAATTGAAAACTTCGTCCTTTTTGAAGTCGTTTGAAAAGAATGTTTGACAAATATTTCAAAGCAATTGATGCGCTTAAACCCAACCTACACGTCAAAAAGGAATTTATTCTAGGTTAGGTTTATTCTGGTTGTATACTGCATTGCAAAAAAAACAGTATGAACAAACAATTGTATTGACAACAAAAGTAATTCACTTTTCAGTCTCTCCCGCAGCCCGCCGCTATCGTTGCGTCGGTCGCACCCGTAGTCCCGGTCGTGACCACGCATACACATGTGCCTTACACACAAGGTATATAGGAAAAATAGAATGATTATTAAAGTAAATAATAAGACCAAATAGTAAATACCTTGCCTGTTGGTATTATTGAGGACTTATTAAAACTAAGTAAGCTTGATTGAGAATATGATGAATCAATTGTTACTTTTATTAAGAAGTTTCATTGTTCCACAGAATCTGAGAGAGCCGTACCTGACGTAAGTTATGGTTACGACACTTACGGCTATCAATCACAATATCAAGACACTGCCATTGAACAGTACCAAGACACTAATTATAATGCCAGGTAAAATTTACCCTTCTTAATTTAGTATATTAATTAAGTTAAAATATACTTATGTTCTCTACATTTTTTTTTCAGTTACGATGACGAAGGTATGCAACCTTTCTTCGATGAAACACCACACGCAACCCCTCCAGCTGCAACTGGTAATTATCTAAATTCATTATTATTGTCATAAGTAATATCAATGTCAAGATTTATAGAGTTAAAAAAACCAACGATTACATTAATGACGCGTAACATATCCCAGATAAAAACTTCCGTTATAACTGTCAGTAATCAGTATTTGCCGGATTCTGTGTTTGTAAGCATGTGGTGTGCGTGCAATAAGTTGATACAAAAAGTATTCTTTTCAGCTCAAAAATCAACATGGGGCGAAACAGAAACTACAACACAATTATCTTACACAGTTAAAAGTGATGTAGATACGATAGCTTCGAAAACGGTAACAACTACAGTTAACTATTTACCACAACCTCCTGTAACAACTAAACAAGATAGTTATTCAGGTAAAAATATCCAACAGTATGATTTACCTTATGAAAATCAGCAATATAATTATGAAAATCAAGACCAGGGTTACAAAGAGGAAAGTAGTTACTTAGAAACGAAAACCGATTTCCAGTATCAACAATCGTATGAATCGTCATATCAAGATAATTTAACACAAAGCCAACAATATGAACAGCAAGAGCAACAATCCTACCAGTCACAATTTGAAGAAAAGCAATACGATCAAACATATGAACAAGATCAGTACGAAAAAGGCCATTACGAAGAACAACAGTACGGTCAAGAGCAATACGATAAACAGTATGAAACACAATATGACTCACAACAATATCAGGAACACGATTACAGACAACAAGAACAACAAGATCTACAACAGCAACAATATGAACAGGAGCAGGAAAAGTATCGCGAGCAACAATTACAACAAGAATTACAAAGAGAGCAGCAGCAACAACAACAGCAGCAACTACTTCAACAACAACAACGCCAGCAACAGCAGCAACAACAGCAACAACAACAACAACAACAACAGCAGCAGCAAAAGTTACCCACACAACAACTTCAGTCCACCGTATTAACGGGAGCAGCTACATTAGGTTCTCTAATGGCCGGCGGCGCTAAGAAGCTAGGTAGCTTTTTCGGAGCTGCCGCTGCCGCTGTTGCTCCACCTTCGATAAGTCAACCGACAACAACAGTACAAGCAACTACAACTTCTGTTAGTCAAATGACACCGACTGTAGCTCCCGTAACCCCATTCACGAGTACAACGGCTCCCGTTACTACATCCGTCCCCGAAGTGCCAAAATCTGTAACAGTTACTGCCGCTACAACAACAAGTACACCTGTCTTACCAAGAACACCATCACTTAGAAGACAGGAATCTATACAAAGACCTTCAGTGCGACGAACACGGACGTTGCCAGACGCACCGGAGGACTTTACCCAATCGAGTTTTGACGAAAGTGCCTACGAAGAAGATTACCAAAAGACTGAATTAGATCAAAGCATAGACCGAGATAGAACTTCTTTAGACAGGTACCATGATGACGAGTACATTCATGATACAATTCAAGAAGAAATTGATACAGAAAGTCATGCACCAGAGGTTTCAAGTCCGAGCATAAAAAAGACTGCCTCTCCTACGAGGACTCTCTCGCAAATGCGCAAGCCTTCCGTTGACAGTTACCATAGCCAAGCACCTTCGATACCTGATCGAAAGACTTCACAAAGTTCTGTTCAGATTGAAGATAAATTTCCCGTCCCTACCACACAAGAAGGTGAGTAATGCAATATTTTTACGATTCTAAAATGTGATGGGAAGCGATAACTTTTTATTGTATAAATCATTCTCTTTCAGAAGCCATTAGTGATAAATCAAAAGTGACATTTCAAGATGAACGCACAACATACCACGAAGTGCCAGAGGAGTTCGATACATTCCAAGAATCAAGGGATTCGTTTGACGAGCACGGTTCAGAATATCAGGACGAGGAACAAAGTTTCCATGATAGAGATGATGCTTATAGAGAGGAAACTGAAAAGTTCGAAGAAGAACAGTTCAATGAAGTTGATGAAGCATATAACGAAGATGACACAGTATTCCAAGAAGACGAAGAAAGGGAAAAGGCAGAACAGTTGGATTTCCAGCCGGAGCAGCCGAAGCTGACGCCAAAACAACGGTGGCATCGGGCATATAACAAGATCGTCATGCAGCTAAATGTGAGTCAATTTTTATATTTGTGACGAAATAAATGTTTATGTTGATTTGTCGAATGATTTTCGTTATTTTAATGTTTCTTTCGTCACGTTTTTTTTTAGTTCAATATTGATGGAGAAATAACATTATCTTTGTGTGTGTTTTATGTAAACTAGGTACTAGGTGTTGTTAATCTCGTTTTTTTCATCTGAATGTTCATCATTGAAGATTAAACAATTTACTCTAAAGTAGTTTTTCTGCCTCTAACAATTTGGCTATGGAAAGAAATAGAGAGAATTTCATCTCTTTTAGGTTTTTACCTCAACATAACAAATGAAACCATTTAAAAGAATACAAATTACTTATAGCTGAAGATTCTATTTCAAAAGTAATAAAAAATAAACATAAGAAAGCAATATAAAATCACTCGTTCGGTCAAATAAACTAACATACTCGTAGATAAAAAATACCTATTAAACCTGTTACAGCGCCGTATGTGTCCAATATTTATTAATTAATTGGATACGATAGTTAAGCTTCGTTAAAATCCTATAAAATGAATGTGAATATCTGGTTTAATATACCATTTATTTGGTATATTATACCATCATAACTGGTATATTAGTTATACCAGATATTCACATATATTTTATAGGATTAACTACCAACCAACTACAATAACCAATTTATATTAAAATGCATTAATATTTAGCGCACGAATTTTGTTATTATTTTTTTAGGATCCAAGATTTCAATATCTTTTTACATAATTTATGTCGATGTCCCACGATAAAGAATTCTATAGATCATCATCGTCATCGTCGTTAGATCATATTCTCCAAGATGCTCGAAGGCTACCCAAGTTAGGGGTGACTAGTCCCTATTCAATAACGCTAGCCCAGCGTATTGATTGATTGCACACGTAAGTACCTTTTAATTTCGTCGCAGAGGTGTGCTGGTTGCATTACGATATTCTCCTCTACTATAAGAACCTAGACGCGTAGTTTCAGTCCCGTTGAGTTAAAAATTGGATAGACACCATTAAAGGCCTACAATTTGATAAATTGTTGATAATAATAATATGTCTTGTAGAATATTATTCATTTAATCGGAGCATAACGGAGCACATTTCGTAACAATATAAAGGCATCTAAGAACAAGCTATAGTGCTGCCCCCTGTCGGGACTGAATGTAGCTTACGCGCCGCAAATGTGAAAATGCTGTTATTTCGCCGCATGATGCCGACCCCTTAATGAATAACCTTGAAGATAAGGGCGAATTTGAATGTTGTCATGACTTTTGGAGGGTAAAGATTTTTCTACTTCTTGAACAATATAAATGTTGTATTGTTAATTTACAAATAAAACTTACTTTTTATTTATTTTGTCTACGACTTCGATTTAAAACTTTCTACCGCATTTTATTCTTGTGGCAACGTCTTTGTTAACATTGAATAGCGTCATGAACATACTCAGTCATTTAATTACTCTTGGTGTAGGTATTTCATATTAAAATCACACTAAGAGACGGTCTTAGTGAACGTTTAACGTCAATGAGTATGACATTACTGTCGAGTGATTCCTTGTTTAATTAATTAAAACAGTTTACAGTATTAAGGAAACAAGAATGTTTTCAATACTATTTAAATTGCTTGAATTACTTTTTTATCATAACAAGAAATCATGGTATTAAATAACCAATGATTTATAAAAAATCGTCTGCAGTCTCAGACATCCATTGCTTAACGGGGCCTATACGTTAAGTGGCCCGCCCGCCCGCTGAGTCCCGTGACGCTTTGAACCCGATCACCTCATTAGTTCAACTGACTTACTCCAGTTATACATACATATCAAAGTATACTTCGTTCAGTTCGTAAAAAGCCTCGGACCAGTTAACATCTTTAGGAAAAAACGTTGGTTTTAATACGTTTTGTTGTTTAGTGGCAACGGAAGTACACAAGGACTTGATAGCGACATCCTGCGGGCGGCCATGGCCCTAATAACACGACGTGCGCGCACCTATCTGCTATCTGTATGCAAATTAAGTTTCACTTCAGGTATCATTTCAGTACAAGTGTAAACGTTAGTACGGAACGGAGTTTAACTAAATACAAATGTTTAAAATGATGCGCAGTAGGAAGGGCCAAGCGGCCAGTGAGGCGGATATTCGCGAGCAAGTTTTCTCCAATCGTTCGAATGTAACTGGTTCCCGTCTTCGTGTTAGACGAGGATCGAGTCTTACGGATTTGGACAAGTTAAGGTATGGCGCTGGGTCCAGTGGGGGTGGTTCTATCGGTGATTTGATGAATATGTTCAGTGGTAGTGCAACTTCTATCGGTAGTGACAGTCTTGTTGCTCGGACTATGCCGTTGGAGACTGTAAGGAGGAGTGTTCCCCCAGTATCTACGCCGCCGCCTCATCCACCGCCGTCGCCGCTCATACACATGTCTAGACCCGTGGGTCCGCTTACGATGGCTCAACGGACATTGAGGTTTAGTCGGTTGTTAAAATATCAACCTTGTTCGACCGATGTCATTATAATATTGGTGAGTTATGATTGCTTTCTTTTTGAAATTGGAGATGCCTTTCATTGTCGGCGTCCATATTTTCATAACATTGCCTGTTATTGTCCATACGACCTAGGGTTTAATAATTTTACATGTTCACATTTTGAACGTAACAAACTGTTTTTTTTGTGGCGAATTGAAAATTATTTTACAAGGTTTGTTGAAGATGTTACTTGGAACCAGATATTAAATACTAAATTTGTTAGATATATCATCTTAGCTTGTATTTTCTACATAGTCCTTATGAAAGTGTTGTCTTAAAAGCTTAAATGTAAGAGGTATAACTTCACAAAGTAAGTTCACGTGTAAAGCCTGTTTTTATTTACATCTGCATTGGAATATTTCTCTTACTTTCATGAAATTCAGGAGTTGCACTTATTTTAGATGTCACAGACGTATTTACATGAGAAGCGTCAGAGCTGAGAGCAATTTACAGTAAAGGAATAATAAACAGTTAGCTTATTTCAAATCTTAAAGTTTATTTTACGAGACAATCAGAAAATATTACATAAATTATACTTAAAAATATTTATAACGTACATTAATATAAGTTAACTACAAATAGATATATAAAGTATTAATTACAATCTAAACTTTAAAATTAAGATTCATTGGATTTATTTCACAGTTAAATTATTAATCCGAGAATTGTCTTTTAGTTCAAAATTAATAAGAATTAATTCACAGAAGATTTTTCTAATTATTGTTGATTAGGTTGTACAAAATGGGATGTTTTTATCCATATTGTTTTACGCATATTTCTTCATGAATTTCAACAAATACTTTAATTTAGGCATTTCAATGTTGTGGATACATCTATTGAAATCTCCGATAACTTTGACGGAGTGAGTCATCATTCTCGATATGATATCTTTAAGACAAACACTCAGATCTGATACCTCTTTGAATCCGTGTATAGCTATTTCCGCCATCACAACCGGAAATGGCGATGTTTCGTACAGGAACTGAAATATTGTAAAAAAAATAAAGATAAGTTTAAAATACAATAAACACAACACAACCGTCTTGTCGGATATTTCGATCAAACGTGCGATCATTTCAACCTAATTCACATTGTTACATCTTTAAATGACAATAAAAAAGCATTAAAATACTATAAAATGTTTTGACGCTGTTTGAAAATCGTTTTCATTTGTTTTTAAAGATCTTGACAGTACCATTGTGGTACGCACGCTCATCTGTGTGGCATGGTTCTTATTCTAATTTAATACGAAGGAGTGATTTGTTCCTTGTTACTTACAACCGTCCTCTCTAGGTCTTGACTCTCGTGAGAGCAATTCCCGCCAACTTGCTGCTGTTTCTGGCATTCGAATAATTTTGATGCTGAATATTTTTTCAAGTTTTCCAGTGTTTCGAAGTGGACTTGTAGCTTTTCTGTAAAGAAAATAGTGTTACTTTATATCATAGCAATTTAAACTTATAGTTTATGTAGTATATTGACAATATCCATTAATCGATTTGCAAAATATCGTATCAGTACTTTAGTATCATTTTGAAAAGCATGATAGAAAGGTTGTTTATCTTATCACAAACAAATACAATTCAAATGTAATCGTAGTACGATATTATTTGAATACAAGGCTTATGTACTCATTTTTGTCTCTGGCTAGGAGCATTTGGGCGACACGATTTGGAGTCCCATACAAAATAGAAGTCGTATATTGTCGTGAGCGAACAAGCTAGTGTACAGAATTATTAAAATAACTGTCTTTTGTTTAGCAAATTTTGCCTTTTGTAACTCAGAAAAAAAATAGCCTATTGCCAGTCCAAAAACACCGTCTCTACTTCAATTTAATAGGTTTTTAGTGCCTTGTATTCCATTTTTGTTTGCGTTATGCAAAGGATATAAAAATAAACTTTTGTGAATAAAATATTTAGTCATTTTAAAATCACACCCTGTATTACATATTTTAACATAGTAATGTCAATCCTTAGCAAGATTCCGTTGTATAATTAATTATTGTATAACGTTGCTAATGTTTTGAATACATCCTGTGTTGTTACGAACTGTATCACACGTAACGCAAACAAGGAAGACACTCCCAAAATAAAGAAGCCTGTATGTAGGTTAACAATGATACTTCGCCACTGCAGATATGTAAGCACACGAAACAGACACACTTTAGTATGCAAAATTACAAGAAAAATGAAGCTGGTATACACATTTCATATTAATTATAATTATACTAAAAAGGCTTCCCAATTTCACATAGATTAAAGACTAATCAGAATAGTCAGAACTCTTTAATGACAGAATACGGTATATTTAAATATCATCATCATCATCACCAGCTCACTATATGTCCCCACCGAGGGGCTCGGAGCCTACCCTAATTTAGGGTGACTAGGCCATAGTCAACCACGCTGGCCAAGTGCGGGTTGGTTGAC
>JAOCNA010000013.1:2082667-2096133 GCA_026546675.1 Papilio helenus | reverse complement strand
AAGAAAGTTGTGTTAGTTACACTATTTATAACTCAAGAACGGCTTTACCGATATGGCTGAAAATAGGTGAGGAGGTAACTTAGAGCCAGGAGAAGGACATAGGACACTATTTATTCCTTTCCACAGAAAAAAAAATTCCACGCGGACGAAGTCGCGGGCAAAAGCTAGTGGTAGATAAAACAATATTGACTTAATCGTTGAAATGTACTGCGCTTTGAAATACTAGTTCTGTAATTACAAAACTTTCAAACGTAACAGGTTTAATTTTAAAACGTCACAAATGCAGTTTTTAAAATGACTACTCGTATAAGTGGAGACAAACAAGACGCGTTGAAAAAGTTACCTTATATTAAAACAAAACACGAACGTGGAAACAATTTTTTAAATATCATCTCTCTTTAAATTAATAATCCATTGTTAAATGAATATATCCATTAATTTCAGTGAAGCGATGGTGCAATCCATTTCCATCCTTTTTCCTTACCAATCCATTGCACACCTTTCACCTCTGAACTTTTGTTCATGTGAAATCGTACATGAGTCGCTAAGCTGCCTCTTAATAGAATGGGTTAACTAGTCTCGGGTTTTAAGTTTAATTGAATTTATTTATATAAAAATAACATTTTAAAGAAATTTTAATTTTAAATTGGATACTTACTCGTAGTTTATTTGTTTAAAAATACTTTGAAAGTACAGCCAGTTAACACATTCCAATGAGGTCTTCCTCTCCCTTCGTTCCCCTGGCTTGTTCATAAGAATTATCTTATGATCAAATCAGGACGATACCAAACGAATATTAACCGTGTTTAATATTTGCAGAAAAGTGATATAAAAATATTTACCAAACTATATTTTTGATGTGAAATTATCAATTAAATTCCGTCGAAGTACAAAATATATACGAAGTGTTAAAAGTGATTAGTGTAAAAAAGTGAAATAAAAAATGTGTTAAACTGTAAAGACTTAAAATGACATTAAGGAAAACAATCAGTGACGTCAAACGGTTCTGTGTGAAAGGTGTAAAAAGCAAAACGATATGGGATGACTCACAGTGAAAAATGTTGCACCGAAATCACTATCCAGTACCAAGATGATGCGCGACATTCAAGATGCCGGAGCAGGTGCAGGCGGTGCGATGGAGGAAAACGAGGAAGGAGAGAGTGGGGGTGCCGAGGGAGATATGGACGATTGCGGCTCTCTTTCACTTCCCCCAGACCTTCCACCGTATTCAGGCGATTATATCATCAGTGATTACATGGAACGCCTCGGTACGAGACTTAATATACTCGAAACAGAACTTAAATACGCTTGGCGAGCACTGGACCTGCTCAGCCAAGAATATGTTAGAATGTGGGAAAGATTGGAGAGATTAGAAGCACTACTAGCAGATCAACAGGGTGTTATTTCGACTTTACTGGATTTTTATACGTGTCGTACGGTGACATCAAGAGATTCAATGACGAGGCTAGAAGTTATAAGAGAAATACTCGGAAACGGTTCCGTTGAAGATGGTATAGAAGAAGGCTTAGATGTGGGACGTTCTGTATTGATAAATCCTCAAGATGAAGTCATGGAATCTGATGAGGCGTTTTATAAAAGCTTAAATCAAGCGTATAGGGATGACCTAGTTTGTGAAGAAAGTTCCTTGCCGAATTCTCAGCTTGGCATGATCTGGGAAGCGCCCGAAGAACCCGATATGGAACTAATGCCACCTTCATCACGACAAGTATATAGCGCAAGCGATTACAAAGATTACTGTGGTTTACAAGGTGGACCCAGTATTAGTGAAAGAGATTTGGTACATCTGTCTACTTTAAGTACAATAGATCAAATCACTGTAGATAAATTACATGAATTAGATAGATTGACAAACCAATTACACAAAGATTCGAGAGAGTTAAAAGACTTGAAAACTAGACTTCTTAGTCCTAACACAAAGATGGCATCTAATCGGGATAGAGAAATCGAAGCGCAAGCATTGGCTGAAGATGGAAACATAATAAACGAGCAATTAAAAAGTGTTTACTCTGGAGGAGACAACTGGGGTATAAACGAGATGATGAAAAGTTTTGATGACTTCGTTTTGAATGTACCCAAGGAGTCACTTCCGAGAGATAAGTCCCCTTCAAGATTATCTTTAACTGAGAACACTACGCCAGAAAGAAAATTAGATTATTTACCAGCAAATATATCACCTAGACGGAAGTTTGTACCGGAAAGAACGACTACAGAACCATACACTACCGTAACAGGGCGCTTAGCTTATAGTTCAGCCGTCGCTAATGCGGAAATAAATGCTGCAAAGTCAAATAAATCTCCTAGCGCGTTGTCAAGGGAACGGTTTGATTATAGTTCAAATTATCAACTACAAGACACTACCCGACAAAATTACTATTCATCTAAACCATCTCAAACTTTTGAAGATGTATACAAATCTTCTTCTGGTCAACATTCACCACTTTCTGTTCATGAAATATACGCAGAACCTGTTGACAGTTTAAATTATGACGAATCTCGATTGAATAAATCACCAAGCCCTCCGCCACCAGCTCCTCCAAATGGAGTTGAATTATTTCCTTCTATTGAAAACCACGGTGAGATACCTTTACGACAAGCAATGTTATCTACAGGATCAATTCCCATGGATTCTTTACGTTTAAGCCCTCGGTCTCCGAAATCTCCAAAAACTTCTCCTAAACTCTTAAAAAGAGAATCAACTAATATCGTAGCAGCGAAATCAGATTCTGGACTGTCATCTATGAGTGGTTGGTCCAGTCTTGAAAAAAGCCCTGGATCACCAAAGACATCAAGAACTTCACATAGCAATTACGAATCTCATAAATTAAAAATAGCCTCTCCCCAAGCTATTCAAAAAGCTTATGAAGTTGACTCAAAGCCATATTTAGAAACGTTAGTTGATTCCTATGCATTTGAAGCACAAGGTGCAAAAAGCAATTACAATTTTCTAAAGGAAGGAAACGATATTTCGGAATCTAAAGATCTAAGTCGGTTACTAGATAAAATAGATGCTGGATTTCTAAAACCTGATATGTCATATTCAAATCAAGCTGTAACCAATATGAGTGAATACTACTACGGAAACGAAGCACCATCAATTTATTCAGTAGCAGGAAACAGACAACCTATTTTTACTACTGTGTATAGTACTCCAAGAGGTATGTTGGGAGAAGAAAGCAATTTTGCAGAGATATTGGACGAAAATGAAATTTCTCAAAAAATGTCTAAATCAGCAATTGACTCATATCCGCCTGAGCCTAGTTATCATGCACAAACTGTTGTCTTAACTGCAGCAAGTGCTGGTAAAAAGCCTTTAGTTAGAGCTAACACAATTGGCCCAAATGACCCCCATTTTTATCAAAACGGTTATAAAGTTACCAATCATCGCACTGGCTACCCACCAGGAAGTCTAACTGATGCCTTATCCTATTATCCAACCTCGAGTAGGTATGATTCTCCAAAAAGAGTGTCTCTAGAAGACCAATTGTCATGGCAAGGTGGTGGTAGTCGATCTCCAACTAGTTCGATAGAAACAGCTAGTCTAAAGTCCAGATCATTAAGCATCAGTGAAAGAAAACACTTTCAAAATCAACTGCAGCAGGAGTATTTTAAGCAGCAGCAATATGATGAGCGTAATGGTAATGTAATTCGAGAAGTTCAAGAATATAAAACACCAGATGTGGACCACGCTTCCTCAAGAAAGGAGCAATATGTTGATTCTAGTGGGATTTTAGTTTCCGAGTCGGGATATTTATCAATTTCTTCAAATCTCAAACTAAAGAGCCAGGATAAATCATCAAAAAAACCTAAACGAGCTTCGTCCTTGCGATCTGCAATGTCTTCAATGAGTCAGTGGTTGCCTGATTTACATTTACCAAAAAAACATAGATCACACTCCTTGCCATCCGGTGTAGATAACATGGAACAACCACAGCCGGAGAAGTCTCTTAAGGAGAGAATTTTATCGGCACAGAGGAGAAAAAAAAAGTATCATCTAGTTGCATCGATGTCCGGCTTACTTCAAAAAGCTAGAAGAAAACAACAAACCAGTCATCAATCTTTATCGGATCCTGAAACATCAGAAACAGAGTGGTCTGGAGGAAGATCGAGTGCTCAATCGGAAGATAGTGACAGTGTATTTTCTGATTCAACACATGAAGGTAACGTCTTTGCTAAAGTCCCAACAAAACAAAAACAAAGAAAATCCAATAACCAAGAAATTGTAGAACAGCAGCAAATGATACAAGAATTACAACAAAAAGAAGAGTTTAATGATGAAAATATTGAAAGTGTTATAGAGGAAAATGAGAAATATGTTACCAATGCTGTCTTACCTCGTGACAAGAGTGATGACATTGACTTCCACTTTGCACGGGTAAGCCAAATGAAAAAAGACAATATATCTGAAATTGAAAAACTTGATATTGATACAGATATATCAAACGTAGATCCATTTGAAGACGTAGAAAAAACGGATAATCAATCTCCAACCTCTATATTTGCAACTATTGGAGATGTTAAAAAAGCTACTGCTACCACCGATGAAGACGGTAACGAAAATAACAAACCATACAATGGAGCTTCTCAGGAATTCGCGGTATCACGTGCATTAGGAAAATATCGCCTGCGCAAATCAACGTCAATTTCGGATGAACAAATAAGTGACAAGTCTCCACCCAAGATAGACATGAGTTCACAAGACGAAGGAAATCAGGAATCACCTAGTCAAACTGATAGGGATAAGAAACCAAGTAAGCTTAACGCTCCAGAAATTATTAATAACACATCACAAGAAGAATTGGTCTCTTACCCTGAACGTAGTCCTTCTATGCATAGTGGTCGAGTTTTATTTAGTAAGTTCTCTACTCGTCATCAGCAAAGTTTGGATATTCCTAACAAGCATGATGATGACGATAGTCGAAGCACACATTCTTGGAGAAGTGGTTCTCGTGTTTCTTCTAGAAGGCAAAGTACTGAAGACAGTATTGATTCTGAAGATGAATGGTATTGCTACGAGTTGAGAAAACTAGAGGAGATGGAGCACCAATCTCAACAAGAAACGGACAAAGAGAGAACATTAATGGAAGAACCTGAAACTGAAGAGAAATATCCCGAAGAAACAAAAGAAATTCTTAAAGAAAAGATGTCATTTGTGCTGCAAGAATTGCAACTTAAAACAGCAACGATTAAAACAAAATATGACGAACTTCCAACTAAGGAAACGTGGAAAGACGTGACAACGTTTCCGGTCATGGAAGAGCATGATTCGGAAGAAGGTGATAAGGAATACGAAGATGATAAATCTTATGACTCTGGATCTGGTGAAACATCAGGTCCAGATAGTCCAGTGCAGAGTGGAGATGAGTTTGACGATGATTACGATATGCCTCAAATACACGAAGAACCTCAGCGAGTGCAAGAGCCAGCGCCGCAACAAGAACCGCAAGTTGGAAGTAAATGGAAACTACTAAAGGCACTCAAGGATAGAAAAGCTGAAGAGAAAACTACCGAAACGCCTGTTGCGACTACACCCTCTACGGAAAAGGACAAAGTTAGTGCAAGTGTAAGTTATTTAATGCAGAAATTTCATGAGATTAGAGTTAAGAGTTAATTACTAGGTCTTCTAAAATGTGAACTATTACTGTCACTATTAATATTCTTAAAGAATTAAAAACTGAGCTCTAATATTGCAAAATTAGTAATCTGCTTTACTCTTTTACAATTTAAACTTACATATATTCAGTATATTCAACCTATTATGCATATACAACTTTATTATACAAAAATATCTACAATATTCAATATCTTACCCAATACTCAATAAATATTTTTTTTGTCGAATAAATGAAAACTGCCAACACATGAACAGTGGTTGTGAAATCATACTTGACTCAACGAATAAGTGTCATTATTATGTTGATTTTTTTATCAATAAGTAATAATAATATTCATGAAAAATGTTTTTTTTGTACGAATTATAACTAATTCAATTCAGTAAGGCAATAAACAGTTATCCCAATTTTCTATGTTATATTTTATAATGCCGTTTGATATATAGCTTTAGTAGATATACTCGTAATATATAGAAAAATTTACATAAAGAGTATACATAAAAATAAGATGTAGGTACTTGCTTATGCGTATTATACAAGTGAATAGAAAGTAAGATTCATGCAGTCAAGAATTCATAACTAAATATTAAAACTGTGCGTTTTTAATCCTAAAACACATGGATAAAAACATGTTAATGTATCTATTATTGGAGAAAACAATGTAATTTTTCAGACATTACAGTGAAAACCTACTGTAACATTTCGGTACAAAACCATTCACCGTCATATCATTTCATATCGTAACGTACACAGATAAAAAAAAACAATATTTTATCCAAATTATAAAAAAAGGATGTCCTATTTTAACTATTAATAAATCGAAATCTATTAATTATGTTAACCAATATTCTATACACGTTTATGAAACGAACATCATATTGAACTTTCATCGCTTAGAATTGCGTAATATAAGCGATGTCTTGACATTCACAATCTAGATAAATTAAAACTTAGTACGTGTTCATGTTGATATACAATTAGAGCTCACACGTCGCTTAGTGTAGAGAACATCGATGTAAAATTAGCTGGCACATTAAATTTAAACGCCTAGGCTAAATTACACTGT
Source organism: Papilio helenus (assembly GCA_026546675.1). Taxonomy (NCBI): domain Eukaryota; kingdom Metazoa; phylum Arthropoda; class Insecta; order Lepidoptera; family Papilionidae; genus Papilio; species Papilio helenus. Next base: position 2,089,437 of record JAOCNA010000013.1, on the reverse strand, counting down.
AGCGTTACAACGGTATAAAAACTTTTTGGAAAAAAAAAATATAACTGCTATTTTGCATCAAAAAATGTGTTAGAAATTTAAAAAAAAACTGTTCTTGCTTAGCTGAAATGACATATTCTGCTTTCTACTTTAATAGGTTATACTTACACAAACTAGTGACATCTATTGAAGTTATTGAAACTTATCCAGAAATATAAAAACCCTATCGGGGTAAAATATGGAACTAATTTCTTTACGTATATTGGAACGTGATGTTATAATGAAGGCGATTGTAGCGCCCCCAGTCAAGGTTTTTTATATTGTTGGTTAAGTTATTGTTCTGTTGGAAATAAAAGGCGGTTTTAAAACGGATTGAATCAAGATACGATATTGTTATTTCTCCATATATAATTAGTTATATAGACTTTACAATGTTTGTTATTTTAAGCAGATGATTCCTTTGAAGTATTATTAATACAAAAAACTTTTAAGTACCTACATCAAATGTGTTCTACAACAGTGGAAATTAACTTTAACAAGCGAGAGATTAAATCTCAATTCTATTAACATTTTATGAAATTAATAAAACTTCAAATGATAAATAATTTGTAAAATTGTATATTTATATTGTTTTTTACGTTTTAATAAACCTTGTTATTTTTTTTAGTTTTTTATTTTTTTATTTTTTAATTGTTTTTTTTTTTATTTTAGAATGGATCTGGCGGATTCAACGAGCAAGGTGGTCGAGGAAATGGGTAGGTTTATGAACATTGAATGAAAAGTTAATTGAATTTTACTAATGTATTTACTCGATAGATGGCGTAAGGAAGTTAATTATGAAACTGTGTGAATTTGACAATATAATTCTGACATAAACAAGATTAATCTAAGTGTCTAAGGCCCTAGTGACGTTTTAGTAAAATATATGCGACAAGAGGCTTCATTATTGACTATTAAATGACTTTATCGAGTAAGAAACAAAATAAAAGGAAACATTTGTTAAGAGCGGATGCACACTTTTGACTAAACTATGGCACAACTGAAATACGATAGTCGATTGTTTCACAGTGAATTCAACTGTTTAGTTGCACAACTAAAAATCGAGTAGTGTGCACCCCTCCATATAAGCTCATAGGAATCAAAGCGAGACTTAATAGTTGTGCGATAGTTTAGTTTTAATTTTGTTCACAAATTGTTTAATACTCATGTCATAACTTTATAGACATCCCGGAGATAACCCGTTCTATAGCAACATCGACAGCATGCCAGATATACGACCAAGAAGAAAATCTATACCACTCGTCTCTGAACTTGTAAGTAAACATTCAAATTTTAATCTATATTAAAATCATTAGTCACAAGTCCCAATGGAATTAGTTATGGCCGGTTTCAATTCACTTATGACTAAATTAAAATTTTAATTTAGTAATAAGTTTTTTAATGGGTGTTTGGGATGTTACGTGTCTACTTAAAATGTAGATTGAAACTGGTCCTTAATGTTTTCAGCTCATATCAACGTTCGCTTTCTGGAGCTTAGTAACGTAGGCGCGTAATAAATGTCTTTTCTAAACCATAACTTCCTATACTGTCTAACAATTTATGGAGAGATTTTTATGACAATGGTAATTTTATCCTCGTTCACAAATTGTTTATTTTATATTAAAATTTCCATTTCAATCTATCAATATAAACGCCAATAGCCTAATGATTTGGGGTACGGACTACCGATCTTGCGGTCGAGGGTTCGAATCCCACCATTCGACTATTGTCGTGAACCATATCCAAGCACGAGCCTAGAGCTTTATTTGAATGGTTAACGGAAATATTAGTAAATTACCAAATCTACTAATGTTTAAAAAAAATGCCGTTTTTTATAAGAGAACAAACGAGCAGAGAACACTAAGATCTTATAGACATTCGCAATACCAGAGGAACTACAGGTGAGTTGCCGACCTTTGAGGAATTGGTACGCTTCTTGAGGGATCGTCATATACACTATCGTACTGAAATATGCAAGTGTATATAACAAGAATACGATAAACACTCGTAAGATAAGCCAGTAGGTTTAATGCACGGGAATAATCAATTCCAGTAACAGGTTCCCGGGAACGAAATCAGCGAGTAACGCCGCGGGTATAGAAACAGGTCGCTGGCACAAACTAGTTATTTGCGCCAAGATGTATCGGTAATGCGATAATTACTGTAATGTATGCACGAAAAATATTTAACATAAATAATATTTAAAAAAAGTATAGTTATAACACTGAACATAGTTTTCTAGTGATGTTGGTTTTGTATAGGAATTTTAAGGACGTAGTTTTTATTTCTAATTTTACGTAAAATTGTAAATCATACAGTTTTTAGGTATGGTAAATAAACTCTATCTATTTCGGTTTGTTTATCTTAACTATTATGTAAGTTCCAGTCAAGATAATTTAATCTCAAAGACAATATTCTCGCACATGATAGATGACAAAGACAACGGATAAAAAACATGATAAATTAAATGGAGATATAAAGTTTGCCTTAAAAAATACCAACAATTTAAAATGTTAACAATAAGTATATTTAAGTCAAAAAACAGACGATGAGGACATAAACCAGAAAGTGTTAAGATTGAATGTGGATGGCTACAAAGGTAGAGGAAGGTCGAAGCATGGATGGATTGTGTGAAAGAGGATATGCTTAAGGGAGAGGATTAAATTATGACGGCTGATAGAATTGTATGGAAGAGCAGCACATACTGTGCCGACCCTCCGTAGGGATTAGGGCAAGTTGATCATATTTAAGGCAAAAAACATCAACTCTTAAATATGGAAACAACTTAAAGATGTATAATACAATTAAAATCGAGATCCGAACTTCCAATTTACAAAAACCGAAATCAAAAATTATATAAAAATGAGTAAAATATATAAGTTTAGTAAATAAAAAATTACAAATCCTTCTTGGCAACGTAAGTGGACTTAATATTCAACGAATAAAAATTATATTAACAAATTCTGTTTATTATACCAAGCATTTATGATAAAACATAGTTCCGTAGCCATGGCAATATTCCAGAACATTCGATTTACGATATTGGTCGAGGCACTTAAGCTTAAAGTAACTAATGCATTTATAGACAATTATAATAATTCAAAAGCCAATTCATAACGTTTTACGTAAATCAAAAATATTATAACGTAAAACATATCTGTTATTAACTGAAGATTTTTAATAAACTTCTTGATAATTTATAGAAATCTTCAGTCTCGCTGTTAATATTGGATATGACGGTTTTTACATTTTTAAGAATGTTGTAAAATAAAACTATGGATCGAATGTCAGAAAACCTTATTTCACGCACTTATTTATTTTCAAAGAAGACCAACAGCTATTTATTACAAGGTATAGTGGTATTTAAATTGTACAACCAATGATAGGTCCTCACCAATAGAAACATTGTACAAAATTATCAATGCGCGAATGAACAATAGAAAACAGAAAGTTAAACAACACAAAAAATACAAAGTACAAAATACAAAACATGAAATTGCAATAAAAAAGAAAATAATTGAGATTAGTTGAGATACATTAAAATTTGTTTCTATAGAAAACCTGCTTTACAGAATAAGCCGTGGAACTACTACGCAGGTAAAATCTATCTCTTTCTCCGTACGATCAACAGAATTGAACACTCAATTTAAATATAATTTGTTTTTAATTCACAATTAGATATTACCAATAAGTGAAAACCCTAAAGGTCATCGAAGTCGCACAATCCAAAGTATTCGAAAATAGAATATAAGTCGACAGGCAATAAACAGACAGTAAAACTGTAAATGGCAATACACTGGCCGAGGTTCTTGTAATGGGATCTTGCTTAGGTATCAACTTTTATGGTGGCCTTTACGATTTCGCTATGTGAAACCATCGGAGAAGCTTTGCGACGTGTGGTCGAGTTTGAATTCTTTTATTTTCATTCCGTTAGAGTTTATATTTTCACGGCTGACTATATTAAAAAGGCATATAATCAGAAACGTAGAAAGAAATGCTTGCAATCCATTTTTCATTCAATGAAAGATTTCTAATTTAACAATACGAGTAAAGCAATAACTTTTTGATTTCCTTTTCCTGTCAAATTTTTACCTTGACAAATCCTTTATCCATTATCTTATTAGATAGATAAATAGAGGGTAAGGCGTATTATATGCCTAATAGATCTATAAATATATGATAATCTTTAGTTCTAAGCCCTCTATAACATAAATGGATAGGTAATGTTCACACGAGTAATAATTTTAAAAATGTGCTCACACTGAGAGATGACCAATTCAAATTAAATAAATGGTATGAGGCATAGCAATCATTAAATTAACTTAATATAAGTTTATGACGCTTAAGTTACGGCTTAGGATTACCACATTTGTTGTACTTTTAAATTCATTTTAAATTGTTGACTTTTATTCTACTAAATTAATATTATCAACAATTTTGTCCCATAGTAGGTTCTTTTTAATACATTTTTTTTAATATATGGCATAGAAACTAAATAAATGTTTGCTTTATGTATTTTATACTAAAGTAACAAAAAACAAATGTTTTTTCTAAAATAAAATACAATAATTATCGTAAGGACTTATCCGTAAATAAAATAATTTATGGTAACACTAGTCAACTTACGTTAGCGAGTGGTTTTAAATAAGCGTCTAATGCATTAATGTTATTACTATGGGTTTGAAACTACCGCTTTGATAGCCGAAGTTGTAATGCACGGACGTTGTCGAGTTTAATTATTTTTAGAGGTGACATTACAACTAAATTTGCATATAAGCGGATAATAATTTATTATATTCGAATAATTGATGTTATGAATTACATGGAGCTACGTATAAAAGCTGTTTTCTAAAGTATTTTTATAATCTGTGTAGTACAATCTGGAACAAAAAAATCTTTTACTCAAAGAACATATTTATAGATATCGTATCCATGACCATATAAAGCTAGTAACAGACATTGACGAGTCAATCAACGATAATTCTGAATTTATTATACAGTACTAACTAGATTGTTGATGTAAAATGACATTTTTTATAACTTACATTAGTATTATTAATAAATTTATGCCAGGATTCTGAAGTTACCTTGTGAATCATTAGTGTTAGATTGATCTAAATTTCAACGTAGGAAAACTCAAGTTGCGTAATTCGGAACCGCATTTCATGATGTTATCGAACCAAAAACACTTACGAATGGTTTATTGTAGCTGACAAACCGACCACCAATGTCATACACTAACGGCCGAATACAGAAACGAATGTTAAACACTTCGTAAGTACCGCTTATAATCTGAGACGTTAACATTTTAATCGAATTTGGAGTTCGTGACCTTATCACGTTTTGTCGTACCAGTATTCGGCTGTAAAGACAATTATTGACGTTTCAATCATTTCTAGATACTTTAAGTTAGTACCATAATCAGTTCTGTCACTTATAAAACAGAACTTAAGCAGATGCGTTTGTAGTTTTCTCTAACTTACAACTTTTCCTCAAAGTACTAAATGGTAAACGCACTGAACGTAGAAGTCATGCAAAACACCGTGACAAGTGAGATCTAGTCGGTAGAAATCGTATGGTTAATATTCAAGTAGACATTATTCTACAGTAGGGTCACCATACTAGCATGTCTTCGAAGGACAATCCGACTTTTTAAAAAGCATATTATAAAACAATAAACAAAATATCATAAGATGGTGAAATTTTTACAACACATGATAAATAAACATAGATTTGAAACGATAAAATCTGTGATAAATTAAGTAGAATATAGAGATAACTAATCTACAATATTTGAGTTTATGGTTAGAGTATTTAGAAAATAAATGTCACTATAACCTAATCAATGATGTCTAGCTATAAACATAAGTAAATACTTATTAATCTACTAAACGTGTACAAATCAGCTTATAACCTAGAGATGGTAACCCTACAGTAGAAAATAGACGCCGGTGTATTTTATCTATTCGTGTACCAAGGTCCAACCTAAAAGCTGTTAGTATGCAAATTTTAACATCGCCAGTTGCATTGGAGCGAAATGATGCGAACGCAATATCTTATCCGAGCATAATGGACTTTCGAGCCACAATGTGATCACAACGCTTATAAAAATTGTAACATAAAACGCATCATGTGGTTATAAATCATGGTAAAAAAGGTACATGAAGAAAGTATGGATGGTGTCGAGGACATGTTTAAGAAGGTTATATCAAATATGATGGCTGATAGAGTTGTATGGAAGAGCAGTACATACTGTGTTGACCCTCCGTAGGGACAATGACGAAACATGATCAAAACAGAAAATAGAAGTTTAAGTAAAATACATGTACAAGAATACTACGATTATGACACTAGAAGAAGAATTTGGAAAGGACTGGAAGGGATGAACTGAATTTGGCAAAGGCAAGGAAGATGTCTTTTTTATGTGTATTTCTGGTGTCTGATTGCTTGTTTCCGGAGTACATTTAGGCATAATTATCCTCAAGTTGATATAAAAAATTGGTATTGCTTGTTCGGCATAAGGGGCTGTCCCTTAGTAAAATCAGATAACAATATTATCATGTTTTAATAAGAATATTCGCGTGTTACAATTATCTTTGTACAACCTGTAAATTAATTGATATGATATGATGTAACGCGATTTATAAATTTTCATATAACGATGACTATTCAGTTACATGAGTGAAGGGAAATGACAAAATATTAAAATTGGAAATTTTAAATCTGTATATATAATAAAATTGGAGTGTCCG
>JAOCNA010000013.1:1529144-1540647 GCA_026546675.1 Papilio helenus | reverse complement strand
CTTTATACATGTGATATCTAACTGCCACATTGTAATGTGCATTATTATATTACTAAATCTATACTGAGGGACTCTTTTAGTAGCCAATTAATAACTCTAAGAGTAGACAGACGGAGGTAAACCCTTATCCACGTAACATTTCAAAGAAATTAAGGAACTATTTCCACTGGCGCGCCCAATCCAAATACCATTCGATTTTAGTAGCGCGTTTGGTGAAAGAGACCTCTAGCTGTCTTTCATTTCATTATAAAAGTTAAGGATAAGACTAAGGGGGAGAACTTTAGAGAAAAACAATGCGTCTGCATTAAATGCTGGTGTTACTTGCAGCGTTACGTCTAGGAAAGTGAAAAAACAAAGCCGCCGCCATGGACGCGATCAAGAAGAAGATGCAGGCGATGAAGCTGGAGAAGGACAATGCCTTAGACCGCGCAGCGATGTGCGAGCAACAGGCCAAGGATGCCAACCTCCGTGCTGAGAAGGTACGAACTATGCAATGCTCATCTTACCATTTTCCTTGGAGTCGATACAGTATTAACTACTCTTCCATACGTCTATATCCACACATTTGCATATACTCATACATAATCCATACATAGTTTCGCTCTTCCTTTACCTTTGTAGACATATATCATGGGTTGCCAATTAATTATTTAGCTACTAGGTAAAGGGGCAGCGGCCATTTACATTGTCTTATTAGAAGTGGTGTTTAATATCTTCTTTACATTTTCCATTCTCTAGCAGGCAGCCGAAGCCTATGCATATTGAATCTCATTGCTTTTGTTGAGATGACCATCATTTATGTAATAATAATTAAGGCACATTAATGGGAGTAAAGAATGTTTCCTTATGTCTGTCATCGTACGATCGTGGAAGCAGTCTGTTTGTAACTTTCCGATTCAAATTGTAAATACTTTGGAAACATTTATGCGAAGATTGAATACAATATGTTTAATTTGTACGACGCAATCTATACAAAATTATAAGATCGGATTAATGATATAATGATAGCAATTGGACTTTTGATTTATTGAATATGATTTGTTGAGCGATAACAAGACTTGTACTAAAACGTCGTTATTACGTGTAAAACAAAAAATCAAAAGTGTTCAATAGTTGTAGAATTTCCAAATAAAAGCGTTTTTAAATAATTTCGTAATAACGAGTTTGGTTACCTTTCGCATTCTTTTGTTTTTCTCAGTTTTCTAATCAATGCATTATAAGTGAATGATTTAAAGTTCACAGATAATAAATATAATGTAGATAAAAAATGCAGACAATTAAAAAAGTTATAAATAATCAGGAAGTGGATTAAAAATGATAAAGCATCGCTATAGATAAAGTAGTTAAAAAATACGAAATAAGACTGACTATACTAAATACATATTGACATATAGTTAGAATTCTATTAGTTTTCTTATGTTTATAAAATAAAATACTAGCTGTAATCGCGACCTTGTCCGCAAGGAATAGTAAAAATATAGCCTATTTTACTCGGTGATAACAAAGTTTTTTAGTTATTTCAATACTTACAACAATACAAATCTTTCCTCTTTAAATATAAAGATTTAGACCGTTTTTGTTTACCTCATATTAATGAAGGAAATAAGATTTTTGTAACACTTTTAAGATCAAATCCATTCCTATCACTTTTTAATGTCTTCAATAATATAACTTTAGTAAGCTAGTTCCTATTGTATGTCTTTGTAAATGTTAAAATGTTGCGGAACAAGTTTGATTGCGCGCTCCGGCTGTGGTCTAGAAACTTATTTTGCATTCCATTTGCGTTCCGTGTTTATATCCCGGACCTTCAATTACTTTTTATTGCAACTGCAGACGTAGTTATCTGCATTGATATGTGAAAATATTGAACAGATCGAATGTAATACATTAATATTCCCGTAGTTTTTTTATATAGAAATCGTATTATTTACTGGCTTTGCCCGCGATTCCGTCATGGAATTTAAAAAAACAAAAGTAAGTATGTGTTTTTCCAGACTGTCCTCTACATCTATGCCAAATTTCATTGAGATTCGTTCAGCTGTTTAGGCTACAAACTCTAACAAACATCCATTCATCTAAAAATAAAAATAAAAGTTTTTTAATGTGATTTTTTATATGTAGGCTGAAGAGGAGGCCAGACAGCTCCAGAAAAAGATCCAGACCATTGAAAACGATCTCGATCAGACACAGGAAGGTCTCATGCAGGTCAACGCCAAGCTCGAAGAGAAAGAGAAGGCCCTACAGAACGTAAGTAACTTAGTATTTACTATAGTTCGGATTTTAATATGAATTCTTAAGAACTTTGATTTCTTACTGATTTAACCAAACTGTAGAAATTCTCCGACAACGTCTTCAATTTACCGAAGAAAAACAACAATTTAGTTTGTACAAGTTTATAGTTATCTTATGAATTTAATAGATATAGTTAAACGTTTTTAAACTTCCTGTAAATTTTCCTATAACATCTGGAATCGTGCGCTCCAGGGGGTACTGCGTCCACCTCGTGTGCCCGCCGCGGTTATTTTCGGCGATCCCCGCCTAATATGGGACCGTTGCCCAGTGTTTCGATAAAATTAGAATCTTGCTCACCTCATCGACAAACGAGTAACGTTACACGCGTTTTGTTTAATTAATAACATTAGAAATAAATTACGTTAATTAAATACTATAGTGACAGTGTTAGTTATTAATGTATTTTAATATCCGAATTTACATCACTATTTTATGATGAATTTTTAAATCGCAACAACAAACAGTTTTAAGCATTTGAAAGTTAAACATAATTTAAATAATCCCGCGCATCATTAGCAACTTAAATTCTGCTCTGTCGATAAAACAGTCGCCGTCAATGACTTAATCCAACATGGCGGACAACCAGCGACTGCAGCGCCACGTTATTGTTTACGAACGAAAACGATAGTCAGTCAACATGGCCGCCGGCGCTGCGCGGCCGGACGGATCGTGCGGTGTGCAGTGATGTCCGCGTCCGCGCCCCACGCCCACGGGCGCACCCCCGTGCGGCGCAGGGGGCATCAACACCACCCGCGGCTGAGGGGCGACCGCGTACCCGCCCCCGGGGCCTCCATAAACACGACTCCGTCCAAACAAGTGACCTTAGACACTCAAATAGACGATGTGCCTTGTGTCAATAGTGTTAGTGAATCTCAAGAACTGACAAGGACGAATAGTGACGACGCACTTTCGAATCGAAATACAATCGAGGACTCGAATATTGTTGATGAGATTGAGTTTGATGTTAGAATTATTGGTGCAGAATCGAATGGAAGCTCGGATGATGAATTTTCGTTTAAGGAAGAAAGGTCCGCGGGTGACGGAGCCGAAATGACTGTAATTACGTCCGATATTTTGGACGATGATCCTGAAACCGCGGAACTTGCAAAACTTAGGTGTACTAGTGAATGTACAGAAGTCTTGGCGGCTAGAGAGAACCGTCGCAGGAGGAGATGCGCCGATTATCCTGGTCTCGCTTTCGGGAGTTCAATATTTTCCTCAGATACAATGATGAAATTTTCGATAATTAAAAATGAGTTGCAGAATATCAAGAATACGGCATTGAAAAGGGTAACGTACTACAATATTTTAGCTGTATACTAGTGTGAGTGAGAGAGAGTCGGCCAAATGTGCTCATAACTATTTTTAATCGTGAAAAGTCTTGCTGATCTCTAGATGCGAAGCATGTTACGCGCGTGCCGATCAGCTGAGCCACTGACATTTCGTTTGACTTGTTTACCCGCATGATTGGTCCTCGTGTCGCTAGATGTCGTAACTATCGAAAACACTTTAAACTCGACTTTAAATCATTTTTTTTTGTTTCAATTAAAAGAAAAACAGATAAACGCGTTTTACGTACAATTTCAAATCGATTTTTAAAATTTGACTTATCAAACCTTTGTCTCCTAATGCCAAATATCGTACAGTCTAAAGATATCTTGAGTGTTTGTCTAATAAATATCTTAGCTAGTGATAACGTCGGTATTACTGATCCGAATGGAATATGAACAAATTATTTAGGTCAGCAGTTCTCATAAATTATAAATTGCCTCAAGAATGCATTGAACATCAAATACTGATAATTAAATATGAAATTCAGTTGAAAACTTTACTTTTAAGAATTATTTAAATTAAATATTGGTATTTAAACATTGAAATCCCACAACTGAAGACCTTAGAAATAACTAAGACTACATGTTATTAAGTGTTTATAATTTACTATAAGTTGATTATAAAAATACTCACTGTCCATTCATTACTGTAACCATACAAGTGCAGTAACCAATAAACATTTCTTAACTTGTTTCAATGGAAAATTGCTTTGTATAAGAAGAACAGTACCTGGTTAAGCAAGCGTCTAAGGGACTGTGTAATTTGTCTTGTTTATGGCTGGTTTCCTAACTACATTTTACCATTACATATAGCGTTTTAATTTTCATAACTTCATGAAATATATTTCCGAACTATATAACTTGGGTTTTACACTAATAAAACACTAGGTAATTGTAAAATAAATGGAGATTACAGCAACCGCACATTAGATATTGTCTGACTTAACCAGTTCTTGCTTATCGGAGTTCAACTGTATTTGGTGTTTTAGTTGCCAATATGTTGGAGTTACATATAAAGAGTCTTGTTGGATATGTAACTCTTCATCGGATGGTTTGATATGATTATGTTATCTATGTGCATAATATTTTAGACCTGTAAGTGCGTATTATCTGTTCTAATAAGGAATTAATGTTAAAATGATTTTGATACCTGCTTTTTTTTTAAGTGCTCATTATTTTGTAAGTTAACAATCATATTAGATTAGTGGTTAAAGTTTATAACAGCTATGAGAATAATTCAGCGATACCAGATTTGAGTGTATGTTTGTTTATGGATCTATTATTGACTAGCTTTCACCCGCACCTCTGTCCATGTTAAATTTTTAAAAAAAACAGAATTAGTAGCCTTTGCTATCTTCCTGACTATCCTATGTCTATGTCAAATTTCAATTATATCCGTTCAGCTGTTTAGGCTACAAATTCTAACAAACATCCATCCATCTAAACTTTCGCATTTATAATGTTCGTAAGAGTAAGATTATGGAATAGCACATAAAAACAATGTAGAAAAAAAATTGAATATTCTGTCAGTTTTAAAAAATAGTTGGCAATTCACTAACTATGGGGTTTCACTGTAGAATCGTTTGTTTAAAATTGTACTGTCATCTCTCTCATTCTCTTAGGGAAACAGAGACAACAATATTTGAGTCACGTCAGTGGAATTTCATCATATGTAAATTTTTGAGATTAAAATTATAATATTTGTGATAACCTGCTCTAAAATAAGAATATTGCTTGTATATTGAAAGTTATCTCAAGGTGATATAAATAATTAACGCATCCTGTACACTGCAGCTAGCAGAGTATTGTAGTTGTGTAGATGTGTTAATGTTTGTTAAATTGAAACGGTACATTGAATGTTTGCCTAGCTTAGATAACAAATGGAAATTTATTTGGACATTCCGTTACCTCAATTTTTTGCAACGTCTATGTGTTCATTTAACGGAATTAAAACAGGCGCATACTTTCTAAATTACGTCATACGAATTTCGGTTGCTTGTACTGTTTGTGCATTAATTCAATGTTCGGTTTCCACCAATAGTACTTGTTCGTAATGACTGGTCACATTTTTTCAGTTGTTACACCAATCGTCGATAGATGGCGTTTATTTTTAATTTAAGTTATGAAGTTCGGTATATTTTACTTTACAGTAATCAGCTGTTAATATTAATAATTGTTTAATATTCATTTTATTTTTGTGTAAATTACAAAATTAGTTCTAATACATTTTTTTACATAAACGGTTTCGTCACTATAATAGTTTAAAAGTTGCTCCTATTGTATTACCCAGTTTTTAGTTTCCGGCCTTACAATTTCAATGCGTGTAAGATCATTGAACCGTGGTGCCAATCCCATAATATTTTATGCATTGCTTTCAAATCATCTCTTTTGAGTTGACCCTACAGGATGTAGCTTACTTCAACCGTTAACAGGTGGAGCTAGTATGTTCATGGACGGCTTGATTGCGTGACGTAAACGTAGTGCTGCCGTAGTGACGTTTACCATTCGAATACATTTTGTTGTCAAAGCGGTCACGTTGTCTAATGAATTAAATCGTATAACTAATTTATATTTTCGTAAATGAGTCTTTACAATTATCTCGAAAAGCTATCGCAGTAAAGTGAGCGTCATTAGTGGAAGTGGTGATAAAGTTGCATCGTCTAGGTTGACGGCGGCCATTTTATTTGCCGGCTGTGTTCATTCGTGCTCAGCTATCTCCGCGATACGGAGCTGTAACGAACGGGGCAATCAGTTGGCATTTTCGCAAGTAGGGCGAAGGTGTCTTTAGTTTTAACTTTTAGGCATTGAATTAACACAAGTGAATAAAAATGACCACAAACATGCAGCAAGGTACCATTCTGGACGTTTTAAAAAAGAAGATGAGACAAACAAAAGAGGAAATGGAAAAATATAAGGACGAATGCGAGGAGTACCACAAACGATTACAAGTGGAAATAATGCGAAGAGAAGAAGTAAGAAAACGTGTCTTTAGCTTGTGTTGTGTTATGTGAAATTATTTATGTTCTTATGTGTTCAATTTACATTTTATTGGAATCTGGAAGATATCAGTAGTTCTTGGCATGTTGCTATCTACCTATAATATAGTGAGTAATGTCCGGCCATACTTAGGTGTGCCTTCGACGTACGCATATTCACCTCTCTTTCTAATATAGATGTTCTAAACGTGTTAGAGTGAAAAGGCGAATCATTATTTTTCGTGGTTAACTCATTCTCACCATAGACTTTAATATCGAGCAAGATTGCTGTTTCTGATCTGATTTTTACGGTATCTTAAAGTTAGGTTAGTTTTAATAAAAATATGAGGACGTTTTTGCGCAATATTTAATCTACGTAACAGGTTTTCTGTGTAAAGTGTCGCGTGTCTGCGTGGTTAGCCATGACATGAGACCATGCAGACCAAAAAACCTTTACGGGTGTCCTAGGGCCGCGCCGGCGCCAGGAAGGCGTGTCCGAACTCCTTATCACACTATGACGTAATGCTAAAGGGCTGGTTGCACTAAAACTTAATATTTTTTACTAACACTTGTTATCTACTAAACAAGTTATTGTTTTAAAATGTTTCTACCTCATTTTCTATGACTAAATTTGTTGTTTTTAGAATAATTATGACTTAATATTGAACAACCTTATACTGAATAGATTTCATATCAAATTGAAGATAAGATAAATTTTATATGACTTGAAAAATTAAAAATTTGCAGAATTGATGAATAGCAAAACTTAAAAAAATGTTATGTGTGCAATGCAATGTAAAATCAATATAATAGAAGACTAGCTATTGCCTGTGACTTCATTTGCACGAAATTAAAAAAAATATCAGGTTTTCAGTGTTCTAAATCTACACCAAATTTTATCCAGATCCATTTAGCCGTTCTGGAGCTACTTTCAAACAAACATTCATCCAGACATTCAAAATTTCGTATTTATAGTATAGTAAGATATTTTAAGAATTTTAGTGTATTAATTTTTTCAATATATGAAATAGATATACTACTTAATGTGAAAATAACTAGATAAATAGTAGGTAATGACCCAAAAGGAGTAAATGTTCGTTCTAACTTATAAATTCTCTAAAACTTCCACAAAAACTAAAACAAAACCGTTGCATATAATAAATATTGTATTATAAACATTAACTATTTGGGAGTAAAAAACTACAAATTTTTATTCATTTATTATAAAAAAATTATATTTCATTATCAGTATTTATTAGCTTTGTTAAACTTTGGTAAAGGCCAAAACTTCTTAAGGATAATGTTATTTTTCTTTAGTAAATATAATTTTACAACTATTATATAAGTTGTGATTTTATATGTGAAAGTCGAGGTCATATAACATAGTCAAAAATTTACAGCATTTTGCATATGCTTTTGTTTTGACTTACGTGGTCATAGTTAATGAATTGTTACTCCTTTTTAGTTAAATATTGTAGGTTTGAGTATTGTCATGAATTAAGACAATTTTTAACTAAGCTTTTCACTTTAAAATAATTAAAATTTGTTTTTCAAGCAACTATGAGATAATTTTTATGTACTTGTACTCTTATATAAGAAGTTTCACACTATTCCTTTAGTGCAGAACAGAATAGTCTAATTGTATAATTTAAATTTGTAGTATCCTTTGTAAAAAGTTTCTGTTTCTATCAAGAAACAATATATTTATGTTCTACGGTTATTGTATTCATCTCTTCATTGTATAATTTCTATGGTCATGGTCATATTAAGCCATACAATCAATATTCACGCCTATAATTAGTTTTAAACCATAGATGGATTATTTTAACCATATTCAAGTATTCTATTAATGATTGTCACTATTATTAGCGGCTATCCGACTGATGACGACACAGGATAAAAGGAGAAACTGGGACTCGTTCAAACATCCTCGCAACAAGGACGAATGACGTCATAGACATGTGCGGCCCACAGAATATAAATAAAGTTCGCCCGCGGCACTAGTAGCGAAAATATTCCGATCGCCTCTCAATTCAACGCACGTATAACGTGTCGACATTTAACAATGCGGTTCCAATGTACTTAGTATACATGACGTCTAAGAACAGAAGCAATTAATTCGATTTTTTTTATCTATGCATATCGATATCACTATTGACTAGTGATGTTTCGTGTTAGGTCAATTGGAAATCGATTTTAATGATTTGTATGAAATTTAACTTTGCGGTAAATCGTCATCAAATCTTCAATGTTATATCAACCCAATGTTTGAAATTAGGTCAGATTTGGTACTAGGAGATAAGAGCAAGTGAAAATCGTCTGATAACATGTCAAGAGTTTTCTCGAAGTTAGTTATATGAATCTTAAATTCGTTTTAAAACGTAAATATAAAATTGTATCTAGTTGTATTATTCGTGTTTAATATGTAATGTTTTCTTCCCCAGGCCGAATCCGAAGTGGCTGCACTCAACCGTCGTATCCAACTCTTGGAAGAAGACCTTGAAAGGTCAGAAGAGCGTCTCGCGACCGCCACCGCTAAGTTGGCTGAGGCCAGCCAGGCTGCAGATGAGTCTGAACGGTGAGCGACAACCATTTTATCATGACTCCTCCCTATTAAATATTTACATGAATTTAGAAGAAGTTTTGGCCACACAGTATTTTAATATTTACCTAATTGCGGTTAAAAAAAAGTAAAGAATAGGTAATTTCCAATAGGTGAAATACATCAATAAAGTTTTCTTGACTTTTATTTTGTCAAAAGATGAACGAATTGAGTTCTATGAAAGATTTTGCTTTTGATATAAAATTATTTGACGCTCGTTTTGATGTTTCTCGTATCTTTTTATTATTTAAGAAATTTTAAATTGGACAAAGTAGTTTGTATAATAATCTGTGTTGAAATCGTAAATTTACGTAATGAATTTTAAGCAGTATACAACCAGTTTTAAAGCAACAAATTGTTATTTACACGTATAATTTAGATCAAAACTGATATTTGGGACACTGCTGAAATTTCATGTTTTAAATATCCGTACCTACTTGTGCATGTGTGTTTTGTGTTTTGATGTGATTTTAAAAATCAAAATTTAATTGTTATAATTAAAAATTTAGTGGACCTAATTGAAGTTAAAGAAATAGAAGTTTTTCAATGTGTTTTCCCTTTCTTTCATTTCTTTATATTATAAAAAAACCTACCAGAGACTTTCAAACTTTATCTCGTGGACTCCATTTAAAATCTTGAAACTTTCGACACCCATAAGCAACATTCCTTAGACTTGCAAACCTTTAAATTCCTGCCAATGTGCTCGCTTGCCGTGTCTTTGGTAGACTTCAGGATGTCCTAGAGAAGTTTGGAAATCACTGTAAAGGACTATACTTACTTGTCTATCGATGTTTATAACATGCATGTGTTTGGCCCCGCACTAACCAGAATACGCAAGGCGTTGGAGAACAGAACCAATATGGAGGACGATCGCGTCGCCATCTTGGAAACCCAGCTGTCGCAAGCGAAACTCATCGCTGAAGAATCGGACAAGAAATACGAAGAGGTGAAAGCTTCAACAATTATTTAAAAAAAAAATTGATTAACGTGTTATTATATTATGCACCATTTTGATATAAACGTTACGTAAAACTCCTTGACATGTCTCTTTTTTCTTGAATACGAAAGTTTTGAAATTGACATTTAAAAGGAGCACATAACGCGATAATGCGAGAAATCGATGTAAGTAAGTCGATACGTTCTTAATTTGTAATGCGAGCGTATTCGAAGACTTAAAAATGTAGCAAGAGTCGTTTCACCTTTCTATGGAAATGTAAGAAGTACTCAACTTAGAGTTTGTGGTTATTTTATGTTGTTAAATCATTTTAAAGATTTAAAAAAACTTTACTTAACGATAATATAATGACACGTTAATTATACAATTTTTATCTTCATTTTAATGTCATTACTCGTTAATGTTTTAGTGATTTTTCATGTTTTAAAAGATGTAATTGAATTATAGTTCTTTAGATGTAGTTTCTCGTGGTTTAAAAATTCACCGAGTTAAATTTCTTTAACATAAATCCCTCGAATGCGGAAATTGAACACTGAAACATTATACGATTATAATTTAAGCTAATAAGAACTCTGTTTTAAGTGGATCATTCTAGCTGAGTTTTCATTGTAAAACTTGTATCAAAACATATCTGCTCTTTCAAATAGAATGACAAGGACGGCAATGTTTTCGTACCTGTTTTGTCAGATAGTAACGGTTCCACTTAATACCGGGTTCAAGATGTTTCTTGCAGCGGAATACGTCGCATTTGTTCGCTTTAAGTGTACCTTGTTGTTTGCATGTTTTCCGACTTGGGTTACCCTTGATTTTAATAGTTGTAGGATATGTGATACTCAAGTTTTGTGTTATGGCGTTTAGTGCCCGCAAGGTTCTGGAGAACAGGTCGTTGGCTGATGAGGAGCGTATGGACGCCCTGGAGAACCAGCTGAAGGAGGCCAGGTTCCTCGCGGAGGAAGCAGACAAGAAATACGATGAGGTCTTTGTGTTTAGATGTCGTTTGGTTTGCTTCCCCGACTGCCGCTTTATAACTACGCAATTACTATGACCCTTTTGATTGGAAACATCATTTTCACCATTATCTATGGACAATATAAATATCCCGAGATAAATCTGTTTGCTCGCCCGAATACTTTTGAACTTTGTTCTTTGACAAGTTCGTAAATCTTATATTTCTATCCTTGTTCATTAATTCTCAGCAGTGTTTAGATCCAATTTTTAACAACCGTTTTTATTTTACGTTTGTAAAATCAACTAATAAACCTTTTAACCGTATCTCAAATCATATGATGCATTTAATTATACCCATAGCCTTCATACCAAGCATGCTGTTGTGACGATTTTATAATTC
>JAOCNA010000013.1:1517618-1529044 GCA_026546675.1 Papilio helenus | reverse complement strand
TAGCCTTCATACCAAGCATGATGTTGTGACGATTGTATAATTCACAGTTCTTTATACAAGTGATAAGTTATCATTCGTGATATACGGTACACGATAACATCATTCCTTATACGTTCGAGGTGAGGAGGTAAATTAAAAAAAAAACTTCGTGCCATGCCAACCATGTGCGGTCGCCAGATGGCACAGCGGTGTCCCAATTCCCCTGACGTATGACCCTGCGCGGTGAAGGCGCTCGTAAAAGTCAACTGCCGAAGAAGGAATGGTATCACGTCCGATCTTGAGTTTCTTCGCCTTATAAGGTAGAACGAGTGCCCTGCGCATTACATAAGCCGTACGGCCATATATGAAGGGCGTTGCACAAGTATATAAGTCTGTGCGATTTTTGTGTCAATTTGTGACATTACATGTGTGTCCCAGGTTGCTCGTAAGCTGGCTATGGTCGAGGCTGACCTGGAGCGTGCGGAGGAACGCGCCGAGGCCGGTGAATCGTAGGTTTCCTTGCATTTGCCGACGGATCTCAACCAATTCACATTCATTGTCTCATCTAGAATAATGTTTTTTAATTGAGATTTATTTAACGCTTTCAACGTGACCTCATTGTTGAATACAGGCTCAGTTGAACCGCGAATCTTATTCTTCCTAAATGTTTAAATATTTTTATTCTATTTGAAGGGTTTTAATGAATGTGGTATTGTAACGTTGTAGATCTTGAGGCTTTGTTGTGCAAATATTTCTGCCACTGCATGGTTGTTCATTTTATATTGTTAACATTCGCACTTAACCAGTTTTACCAAATTTGGTAACTCCGTTTTCGGTTATTTTTTGTTTGCATGTAAATTCTAGGTCGTCTACGAGATGCAGTGAACGAGAGATTTTAATGTTTTTATTTTGTTTAATTTATATTTGCATTACTAGTTAATTGCCTCGTGCCTGTTGTTAATATTCCGTTAACTTGCATAATTTTAAGTTGAAGCGGGACAAGGTCGCATGCGGTGTCCGCGACCCGCAAGCCTCTTTGTCCCGTCGACTAAAAACAAGGGTTGCCCCATCTCATGGATATTTCTTATGTAACTATCATGTCAATGTGTCGACTTAACTTCTGTCCTCAATGTGTGTTAATATCGTACATGGCTAGGTTAGGTCTCAGAGATATGTGTGGTATAGGGCAATTTTCGTTTTCAGATATGCACCGCATTACACCAGAATTACTGGCCGTATGCGTGCCGCACATATGCAAGCGCACACATCACATAACGAACATGTTGACGCACTAGATAGCACTTAGATTTTATTTTAAAATACTGATACTAAATTTTTAGAGCTAAATGTTTTGGGACAACCCTCGTTTATTTACTTACAATCGATTTCGAACGCCACTCGCGACTACCCGCTTTGTGTGATCCTTTTGTTTGACTACCTCCCTAGCTGAAAACCTTTGCACAACCTTAAGTCATCGTGTTTAGTACATCCTATAGATTAATTCCTTACACATTTTAGTACCTATCACGTTCCTAACCTATCCTTAGCACGATAGTATATGTCGTATGAATTTGAACCTTACACCGGCGGCACAGAGCACAATGTCACGCGGCGGGGAGTGGCGAGTGGCGGTCGCGGTAGTGTGTGTTGTGTGTGTGTGCGTGTGGGCGTGTACTAACGCTCGGCGGCGGTAGGTGGCGCGTAAGCTGGTCCTCATGGAGCAGGATCTGGAGAGGGCCGAGGAACGCGCTGAGCAGAGCGACTGGTAAGTACTATAGGATACTAGCGGCTGATGAACTTCGTATAGAAAATTCAAAAATGTATAGTTGTAAATGCAACTATCCCTGTTCCTTAAAGGTCGATAATCGATATGTAGTCATCAACTTGGCCTTATCCTTATGTAGGGTCGGCATAGTGCTGTTCTATACATCACTATAAACCGTCTTATCTGAATTCATTCCCTTTTTAAGCATTACTTCTTTCACACAATCTATCCATACTTTGAACTTCTACCTTTGTAGCCATCCACATCTTGATACTTTCTGGTGTATTTTCATCCTCTTGCTGTATAATAATGATGTATTTTTCTGTAAGGGGTCAGTTTTATCCCGTTATATTTAGGAATTACTTAAGTATTTCTGTTATATGATGTCTTTTGTTAAGTTATTCAGCCGTTATTATCCTCTATGATAGAAATAATTCAACAATTTGCTTTTGAAATTTTAAAACAAATTTAAATAAGATTGTAAAATTGTTTTAAAATTTGCATTTTAAATTAACGAATAATTTTATAACATGCATGAGCTATGGCAATACTTCTTTGTTACTTAGATTTTTTTTAATACACTATAAAAGTAGTATAGCCATAATTTGTTATTGTTAATAATTTGCACGCTTTTTACTATTTTAATACTTTTTTTTAGTAATAAAGTTGTAGTAATTAAATTTAGTATTCCAATTGAATTAAGACTCATTTGTTTTGAAGTCGAAGAAAAAAATATTATGATTTAAAAAAAAAAGATGACTTGAATAGGTAAAAATACAATATCATTAATATAAAAAGAAAATAATTAAAAAAAATATAGTGTTTGTTAATATTTCAGTAGAAATTGATTGTCCCGTTTTATTTTCTAGCAAAATCGTGGAGCTTGAGGAAGAACTCCGTGTTGTTGGTAACAACCTGAAATCCCTGGAAGTCTCCGAGGAGAAGGTATGCATGAATTTTTTGAATAAATTACAATATACAAATTCCGATTTCTGTCAACAATCGGTTGTTTTTCAACACTTTAAAATCAGAATAAACATTTTTACACAGTCTGCAATGTTTCAGTTAATAAATTGTCTAGAAGTTACTCTATCTGTTCACAATTTGGCAGTCAGTTTATAATATGCCCTAGCCCTATAAAATAACGATTTGTACAAGCGATTGTTGACAAATATCTATTTTTCTATTATAGGCATAAAAAAGAAAAAGTGTTTGAACGATGCACCAACCATCTTATAAAGTGTCTAAAAAGTACGGATAGAATTTATGATCACACAAATGTGATGAAATGTTCTCACTTTATGTATTTATTACATTACATATGTTTTATACATATAAACCTTCATCTTGAATTAATCTATCTATTAAAAATTGCATCAAAATCCTTTACGTGGTTTTAAAGATTTAAGCAAACAGGTACAGATAGCGGGAAGCGATTTTTGACTCGATTTACCAAAAGGAGATACTCAGTCTTGTTTTTTTATACACCAGCTCACTATATGTCCTTACTGAGGGGCTCAGCCTACCCTAAGTTAGGGTGTTTTTTATACTATCTAGTGATAATATTACGTTCCACGCAGGCCAACCAACGTGAGGAGGAGTACAAAAACCAAATCAAAACCCTCACCACCCGCCTAAAGGAGGTGTGAAAGCGAGATCGGTTTATTAGCGAGTGTTCCTATGCTTGCCTAACTGCATCTACCTCACTAGCCTAGTATATGCCAGATTTACTAATATAATAGTAAAAACGGCATACGTATTGCAGTTTTAATTCCATACCGATACTCCTTTTTGCATTATAGATGTTGTTTCCCCTATTAACAGTTGATGTTTTAATTTTTAGTAATAATTTACCCTAACTTTATCTATCAGTGTTGCCAATGCAAAATATGCAACATTGTATGATACAGCATGGAGTTTTTTTTGTTATCGCTGTTTTGTTTTAAATTTTGTAAACATAATAATCGCAGGCGACGCAAAGAGAAGAATCGTACGAAGGCCAAGTAAAAGTCCTCAGTGCACAGCTGAAAGAGGTAATGTGTTAGAAAGAGAGGGTAGATAGAGGTTTTGGTCGATTCTTGTTGCCATTGCATTGGAAGTAGGCGCCAGCGCCTTCGCTAAGTAAATTGTTGGTCTTTTCGCTTTCATCTTTGTCTAGTTAGAATATGGTTGGTGGTAGGATGTAGTGCGCCTCAGCGGTTGGTGCTTCAAAATATGTATTTAAATATCTTTTATTCTATGTTCCTCTTGTGTATTAATTTCTTTATATACTTATTTATGTACTGTGTAGCTGTGTTGTGATTGTACGCTTTGAACGATTGTGATTTGTAAATTTTGCTTTATATTCTCGTAGTGTTTTATGGTGTAGTGTAATTTGTTTGTGATAAGTTTATGAGCGTATAATCTCAATACGGGTAGCATGTCGGTGGCCAATGGTGGCTGTAAAGACTATGTGTGACCAGGCGATGGCGTCGCGGGAGCACGTCGAGGATAAGATTCACAGCCTCTCGAAGAAACTCACGCAAGTAAGTTACGCTCGGCTGACGCACGCCACGGACTTTGGTCGCCATCTTGTTTTACGATAGAGCTATTTGAAAACAGATTATAAAGACAATGAAAAAAGTAAAAAAAATCTTTATCCATTAATGTTTATCGTTAAAATTAAGGAATTCATGTTTGAGAAAATTAAATTTGTTAAATAACATATTTGATTGTTATTAAAATCTAGTTAATATTTTTTTTTAATTACGTACAGGCTCGTAATACAAATAAAACTAATGTAATTAAAAATGGCACTCGTATAAAAGGGGCATTTATATAACTTTTTACTTTTTAATCCAAACATATGGCAACCAAAGTTCAGATATTTCTATAGTATATGGCAACACTGAATTGTCACGGTTTGTAACATACTTAAAGTGGGTATAAGGTATTCGCTATATATTATTTATTTACTTTCTCTAGTGATTCGACGTACACAGTATTTAGCTGCTTTCGGCAAAGGTAAAATGCATGGGGTTCTTGTGTCGCTTTTGCTTTTATTAACCTTATTGTACTTTGTGTATATTTTGACAAAAGATATCTCTATTTTTTAATTGTGTTTTTGAAATTAAACTAATGGAATTTTCAATTCAAAAAAGATAAATTATTAATTAAAATTATTTCTTTGAACACAAATATAACCACAGGAAAATAGAAATCAAAACTAAATGATTGCATGCTACACGAATTTCTAAAAACAGTCTATTCTTTGTTCTTGTCATCTCTTTTTTTTTTAATTTTTTAAAATTCGAATCATAGATTATGATAATTTTATTGATTGTCAAAGAATAGGCTGTTTGACGTTTGTGCACATGCTTTAATATATTTTTTAAATGTTTCCAGGCTGAAGCGCGCGCCGAATTTGCCGAGCGCTCCGTTCAGAAACTCCAAAAGGAGGTCGACAGGCTTGAAGGTAACATTTTCCTTACAAATAATAAAAAAGTTAATTATAATTTTATGACAGTATTTGTCGTCATTTAGTATTATTGAATGTATGAGTAATATTTGATTTCAATTTAAATTTGCAATTAGCTGGAATTTGAATACGTATGAATAATAATTATTTCTGATGCTAGTTTCCAAGGTTCGGCAGATTCGCATTATTTTCCGGTACGGGAATATCTGAGTTGTCTCTCAAGTCAAGTTTGATTTGAAATAACCAAAGCTTTTTAGCGTAAACTCATCTAATGCTCAGACCCAAGTCATCGGGTTTATTTGTATAGTTAGAGCTTCATATCTCATTGCGCTATAAATTCTCGCTTAGTTTTTATATTAGTAACAGTTTTTAGTTATTAATGCACATAACTGAATTACATGTATGGGCCTATTTCTCATATGTTTAGTCATAGTACTAGCCTCAACTTTTTTAGGTATTTTATTTATATAAATCAGTTATGTGCGTATAGAAGCATGACTTTTCTTAGATTGCTCGGATATTAAATGTTTTTTTTGTCTGCATGGTTTTATTTTTTTCGATGTTTAATTTTTGCCTGTGATTGCAAATAGCGATGAATGGTTATATGACAACCGACTTTTTTTTCTTTTTTCTTATAGAATAAAATGTCTAGTCTGTGAATTGGTTGTCTTTGCCTTTCGTCGTTGTTTGTTCGGAATGTTTTGTGTGCGACTGACCGTGGCCGCGTCTGAACTTGCAGACGACCTGGTGGCCGAGCGCGAAAAGAGCAAACTCCTGCAAGAGGAGATGGAGGCCACGCTCCACGACATCCAGAACATGTGAACACCGCCCCCCACCTCCCCGCCACCACCCCCGCTCGAATCACCAACCCCATAACTTACGACCCTTAAGATAGTACACTGAAATCGCTAAAATGGCGAAATAACCGATATAAGTTAACTAATAAAACACTCAATATTTCCGCAATTTTGTTTTGAAATATTTCTAGAAATGCAAATGAAGATTTTTTAATTTCTTGATTTAAAAATGGGTGGTGATTCGAGCGAGCGTTTAGATGTGTCTAGGTTTAGAGTAATTGCCAGCCGCTTTTTTTATTTTTATTTTTTTATCGTCAAGGAGTGATCGCTACGACTACACTGCCAAGCAATTTTGTTTCGAACGCAGATATTTATATAGCATTTAGAAAGTCTTTTTGCTATTTTTTTCGCTATGTTTTGATTTTAAACATCTCGACGGTTGAAGGCGATTCGCTTTTCCACAACATTCCAATACGTGGACCAATATGCGATTTATTATATTTTTACTTATTTATATTGTATGGTATGTTAAGAAAAACTGTGGCTCAGTATTTGTATATCAATTTATGTCGTGTCCCCATTTAAATTTTTTGACATTTAAAATAATAATTATCACTAATAGGAATGCACTGTTTGCTATTTACTATGAATTATTTACTTGTATGATTTTAAGAGATTAGATATTTTTTTTATTTAATTGAGTGTCGGTAACGCGTATTTGTAAGACTTTTCTGTTTTCGAGTATGAGTCTTGTGTCATAATTTGAGTTCTGTTATTTATTTAATTTAAACACTAGGTAAATATCTAGTAGTTGATATGAGTGCTGTCGAAGCACATTTGTAGCGCTGGCAATAATTCTCCCTAAAGTCCTCAGACTAGGGTTGCAACTATAACATAAAAATCGATATTTATTCCGATGTTAACGTGATCGATTGAAGTGATTATGGCAACATTAGTATATAACGGCGTATTTAAAATGTATTGTCGCATTATAATTGAGCATGTATAAAATGTATTTTTTAAATAAAAAATATTGCTTTTATGAAAATCAACTTCAAAAATTACGAATAACATTAGATATAAATATCGATATTTCGGTAAGTCCGCATCCCTAATTGTGACTGCTTAGAATTCTATAGAACGGACAAATCCGTGTGCTATAATATAACACATTTATTATAAAACGAAAAAATCGATCAATCGAGATAAATCCGTCTTCAAATGTTATACACCTAGATAAGTTCGTGAAGGAAATAAATTAATGATTTTAAGAATATTCTAACACAAGTGTTTATAAATATATAATATTATTATTTTTCGTTTGTATTTTTTTTTAACTAATCCGCGTGTTACCTTGATGTTGTGTGGAGTTACTAATGTCGATTCTATCAGCTATACCTCTTATCCCTATCACTTGTCCCTTATTAAAATAATAAGTATCAAATCACAGAATGGATATTCAGTAAGGATTTTTGTTAATAACAATGATGCAGCAAGAGCATGAGCGATATCGGAAACAAGGCACGGAAATATCAATGTGATTAAACTACCTCTGAAATATTACTACACCTTAAAACTAGAATAGCAGGTACCCAGTGATAACGCATGTAGAGGCATGTAGTATACCATACCGAAAGCCTTAGACATTAGGGCACCAAGTTCACTGCCAATACCTGCTCTAGATGACCTGATCAACGAGATTGAAAAGTACAACGACATCGGCGATAACATTGACGATGCTGTCGTGGAACTGATCCCTGGAGTAAATCCCACGCCGAAGCAGCTGGAAAACGCGGTAAAGAATCGCGCCCAGCAACAAGAGGCAGCTAGGCGGGAGAAAGAGAGAATGGAAGAGGCAGCTAGACGAGAGAAAGAGAGGCAAGAGGAAGAAGCGAGGAGAGAAAGAGAACGGCAGGAAGAAGAGGCTCGCAGACCTCCAGCTGAATCTACCCCTGTTGAAACTACAGAATCCTAAATTGACCCATTAAAATGTATATTGCCCAGCATTTAAACGTCCTAATTTAGACCGTTATGGTCGTGTAAATGTTACCTCGCTAATAAAGAATGGAAACATAGCTGATGGAATGTTGTTTCGCTAGAAGGACTCGACTAACTTGCGTTTTCAGACCACCGACCGAGCCGATTTATGCATAACTAAGGTGAACGAACTCGGCACGGAAGTTAAAGATGCATTCATACAAAGAAACATTCTATTTATATAGAGGTGTTTCCATGCCTTGAAAACTCTTAGACTAACTCCTAGACATGTTGCATTGACATTTCTTTACAACATTACCCATTAACTCGCTTTCCTACTTTCACGATATACAGAAAAAAGGCTTCCTTACAATTTGCATGAATGCGTTGTGAAGTGCCTTTCGACGTTTTGAGCGAAAGCTCCGGCTTGATTTAGTTGAGAGCGACGCATGGCTTCGACGTGAAAAGGAACGCGACATGTAAGCAAACTTTATTTACTTCTACCACACGCTCTCGCATTATGTTGCCACTAATTCGCTTAAAAACTTGACTTATAGAGCGCGTTGATCCTTCGACGTAATTGGGAGATAGAATTACGACGATGTACTCTGGCAACTTTAAAAACTACAGATTTATATGTGTACATAAATAAAATCATTTCATTTATAAAGCAAACCATTTGCATGAAATGTTTCGATTAACCGTCAGTGTTGCCAGTAGTACACGTTATAAAAATACCGCGAGATAGGAATATTGAATAGGTAATATCTGGGTATGAAATCTAATACGCACGTGTACACAGACGAGCTTGTGGCCGAGAAGGAGAAGTACAAGGACATCGGAGACGACCTCGACACCGCCTTCGTCGAGCTCATCCTCAAGGAATAAGCACACTTCAGCACCTCGCCCTGGCAACACCACCCGCCCGCGATTCACACTATATCTGTATAGACGTATCTTACTTTATATTTTATAATTTAAAGTATTACAATCCATAGTTTTTATGGCGGTATTTATTTTCGAATTATCATAATAAATAATTTAATATATTTATTTATTGTTTTCGTTTATATTTCCTTATATCTGCTTACACGTATACACAAACACCATGCTTCCACTAGTCTACTTTTCAGTTAGTAATTTTACATTTACTCTAAGTAAGCTAAATGTTATATACTCCACGTTTTTTTAATTAATCTTTATTTATGCAGAATAAATGAATTTATTCTATCAATATCTGCCGGGGGCTTGGATCCATTCTTCAGGGTGCTTCCCTAGTTTGGACACCAGTCCCCAGCCCAAAGGGTAAATTAATTAAGTTTTTTTATTTATTTTAATAAGCCCTGTTTTTATTATGAAGTCTCACTTTATTGGTATGCCTGCAGAAACTGCTGAAAAAATAAAAAAGGGAATTTGTTAAGTTGCCTTAGTCCGGTAATGTAATTGTAGTGAAATTTAAATTTGTTGCTTATTTCTCTTTAGTTATTGGTAAGTATTTGACTAGTTATTTGGTGTAGAGTATTGTCCTAAAGCACGCTTTATTTAGTAGAATCTGCATGAATTATGGGTCAGTTAAATTGAAGGTAATTTGCTATTTAAAATGCTTTTATTTTGTTTAAAAATGCATTATATTCAAAAAGGTTATTTGATATTTTGATACATTTATATAAAAATTCCATGAACATTCTAGTTTTTTCGATTTTGTGACTAACTTAAAATAATTCTTACTAATAACAGACGAGGTCGTGGAAGAGCGTAGTAAATATAAGGCGATTGCTGAAGAAGTAGATCAAACATTCGCGGATCTCTCCGGGTACTAACGGCGGCCATTTTGTAAACGGGCGCCATCTTGTGTGAGTCGACGGGTATCTTCGCGCCAAAAGAATGCTTGAATCGTTTGCATATTGCACTATGCACTTAAAATATGTTTGGATCTGGTGCCTTGTGGCGTAATGTGATAAAACAGTTTCGACTCACTATAAATATTTAGTTGCATTTTGTAAGGTATTGCAAAGCACTTTTCACTTGTATTTTAGTATATTCTCTTCAATAAAGTTTTTATAATTTAAGTTTATGCCGAACATTTAAAAGCAATTATTGTTTTCAATATCTTAAATGTAAATGTTGAAATTGATCTTTAAATTAATTGATGTTTATTTAATCATGTTTTAACGAAGTTGACATTGAACAAATGAAATTTTAATTGGATAGACATTTTATTGATTATTATTAAACATTCTAGCGTAATAAATTCTAGAAATGTAAATACGTTACATGCAACACATAATGTAAACAATGTAAAATTTAATATATAAAGTAATAAAAATATATGAGCGACGATATGTTTTTAAAAAGTACAAAGTTCGAAAACACATTTTAAAATGGAAATTAATTTTGTAAAAGTGAAAATTACATCTCATTTCAAAGAAAATTTGTTTAGTATGCTCAATTGTATTTTGCTCTAGGTGAATTAAATAATTACCATATTGACTTAACAATATTAATATGAAAATATCAAAATAAAGAAAAATGTATTTTCAAGAAATATGT
Source organism: Papilio helenus (assembly GCA_026546675.1). Lineage (NCBI taxonomy): Eukaryota > Metazoa > Arthropoda > Insecta > Lepidoptera > Papilionidae > Papilio > Papilio helenus. Next base: position 1,518,519 of record JAOCNA010000013.1, on the reverse strand, counting down.
CGATTATAAACTTCGCTCCATATAAATTTGTCAAGTATTTCAAATAAAATATTTGCGGGTAGAATGAATTTTAATCACTGCCAAGGTCTAAACGAATGTTATTAAAATTTTACATTTAAGTTATAAGGCAATAGTGGGATAGTATTAAGGGTTTTGTATCTCCTATTTTATAACATTTAAACAATTTTCTATGAATATTCTTAGAACACGAGAAATCGATGTTATGCAACCGTAAAGTTTAATACTTTGTTGTTCTGAATAAATTTGCACAGGCGTTTTAAAACGTAGATATTTACTCTCTTAAGCTATTTAAAACGAAAAGAAAAAAATGTCTCCCAAGGAACAAGTAAAATTTAATATGTATTAAAGCGCCTGTTAATTACCATCATGCAACGAACTAAATCTACCAAGTGAGATAAAACCAAAAAGACGAATGTCTAAACAACGGTTTTTATTAAAGTTGGACGAAAACATGTTTTCTTAACGTATAGAAACAATTAAATTTGAAGTGTTTTGGTAGTTAAAATTAACCTTGTCAGTATCGACTTGTTTAATTGCTTTACAAATTGCATGACATCATTTTCTCGTGTAGTTATAAGTTTGTATATTTAGTGTTAGTTAACTCGTTACAGTAAACAATAAAATCATTTAATATTTTTGCTTCTATAAAACTGTTGTAGCTTTTTTATTCAACAAAGTGCGTCACAGCTTCAAGCGACTGTTCCAACTTGATGAAATATACATTTATATAAAAATATGGCGTCTTTTTTAATTACACCCTTACATACCTAGTAGTCTATTATTAACATCATCCTCCTTGTCCCCTTGTATATTATAAAACAAAGTCACTGTTGTCTGGTCTGTCGATAAACTATAAAAACAGATGTTAATTCTAACAAAC
>JAOCNA010000013.1:1433738-1444321 GCA_026546675.1 Papilio helenus | reverse complement strand
ACTGTAATCTAAATGTAGGCGACCTTGTACAGCTTTAGACATCCGCATTTGCAAATGCGTTGCGTTTGTAATGTCGATTTCATTGTGATTTGATAAGAATTAAACAATCAATACATTAAATAATAACACAAAACAAGCATCGATGTTTCAATAATAAACCGTTTAATTAATAATTGAATCAGTTATGTTCAACATGCATTAAACATTCATGCTCATTAATTGTACACAGTTTATGATAGCGAAATGGTATATTCGTAGTATTTTAATAAAGTACCGTCGAATTCGTTACTGAAAGAGCATATTATTTCATTTGTTTCAAATAAAATCCGAAAAACGATTGTTTATAAACATTATGTAAAAAGTTAAAACAAAAACTTCTTTATTATTAATTTTCTATCCTTGAGAGAAGAACTTTTTACATCGGTCTTTTGTCTCACGAAATTATTTTCATTTTATAAAATGTTGAAAAACGGGATAAAGAATGAGTTACCGGTAATGAATTCTTTTGCCCTCAGGGATTTATACGTAAAGTCAGTAAGAAAACAAGATGCCTAAACCTTGATACCCCTTCACCCCCCTCCCCGCAGCCCTGCCGCGCACCACTCTGCATGTACTATGGAAGCCCAGCTTATAATAATTATTGTTCCAGATGTGCGAAATTACAGCTTCCATTGTAATTAAAGTTTTCTGTTGGAATTTAAAAAAAACGTTCGTGAGACATTACTTTAAACGAATTAAAGGTGGCTTTTAATCACGACTCCAACATGAAATTAAAAAAATAATGAATAATCTAGCCTATGTTACTCACTGATAAATTACCTTTCAAAGTGAAAATTTTAAAATCGGCCCAGATTTTGAGTTATTCCAATACATACAAAAATACAAATTTCCTCTTTATAATATTAATATAGACTAGTTTTAGATCGAAACTAGTCGGTCAACGAAAGATCAAAAATTGAGACGTCTTTAATTCGTTTACAATTTTCACGGCTGAATATTGAAACGACATTTAGAGTTTTGTATGATGCTTAAATTATTTCATTTAAATTAAATATTAAATTGTAAGCGATTACAGAGAAGATATGTTTCAATATTCGGCTGTTAGTGTGTTTGGTGTTTTGATGTTATTTTGTTTTTTTTTTTCAAGATTTTTGCAAAAAATACAAAAGTATTAAAATTTTCATATTAAGAGAAACCTAACTTTGATTACATAATATATAAAAAATAAATAACATCAAAACATCAAATGTTAAGGTTTTTTTTTTATAAATTCATTATTAAATTATATTTAAGTATGCATCTTTTAAGATGTTCAAAGATATTTCGTCTAGAATAAGATTTTTTAGTATTAACAAGGAATTTGTTATTAATATAGATTGTACAGAACTAGTTTTCAGTTAATTAGACATAACTAGAAAGCGAAGGAATTTCCGAAATGCTTATATGAAAATAAAAAATTCACATAAGTATAATATCATTAAATACACTTATTTTAGATCTTCACTTCATTTTATCTCATATTTTTTACATAATAATAATAAAAAACTTATTGGCCGCCATATATACATTTTTGCTATAATCTACGGTCTAATACTGAAAAAATCTTAAAACACTTCACATCGTAAGCATCGCTTACAATCTAAAAGTCGTCAGATTCTAATAAAATTTGAAATTAACACACAATTTCATTTAAAAGTCGTTTGAGTATTCGGTCTTTAGGCTTTTTCAATGAAAGGTTACTAGTTTTTATTTTTGGAGCTAAAACTAGTTCAGTGCAATCTTAAGTACTTAGTATGTTTACTTATTTAGAAATTGTTACGTTTTTCAACCGTTAGAATGTGATATATGCTAGATTTACAAGCCCCAAAACTGTTCCTCAAACTTCCATAGTAAAGTGCCAATATAATGTGGCCTCTATTGTTAACATTTTTAAACTCACTGATGGATCATTATAAATTGGTCAGTCAGCTACAGAACTTATACACTCGTTTATAAAAACACTATGAAATAGTGTCTAAAAAAAGTGTTATCCATATTAAAAGGAATATATTATTTTCATATATTTACCCGCGAAAACATTTGTTTGAAATTATGGGTAAAATGTGTTCAAAACTGTCAGGAAATAAAGGGTATAGACAATATAGAACATGGTGTTGCCATAAAACAATTTGATAAAATCTTAATACTCATTTATTTGAGGTTATAAAAAATCTAGAACAGCTAGAATTATATGTACTTAATGTTTGATATTAATAGTATAAAATACCTTGAATAAGTCATGGCTTACATTACATGTCTTCCAAACATGTGTTTTCCGTATGTTCTAATAACCGAAACATTTACATAAAAACATGATTTTTCGTATCTCGTAGGAGAGTTAAAAGTTTCAAAATGGCGGTGTACTTAAATAGACATTGAAAATATTTGTGTTTTTAAATGTAAGTTTAGTACTTATATTGTAATAAGAGTGTTTTCATATTTTTTAATTCATATTGTTATTAATAGGTTCAAAACTAACATCAAAACTGAAAAATTTATAAAACAATTTTAGTTATTTTAGAAAAGAATCGAATAAATTTAATAGATTTTCTAAATATCTTCTACCTCATGTTATGCAGCTGGAAAAGATTTATTCATGTTATGTACAGTTTCAATAATAATCAAATTCAGGGTAAAAATTAATACAATCTTTATATACATTTTATAGACAAACTAGAGTATGTACAAACTGAACAGTTAATATTCCTAATTAAACATAGAGTCCTTAAATATTTGCTTATTTTAGATCTCTCATAATAAATCTACACTAAGTCACTTCCTTAGGAATCAATGATTCTGAGTATAGCAGATAGTATTATCAACTGATACCTGATTTATCTAGAAGTATGATTTTTTATTATCATGAATTTTTATTTGAATCAAAATTTTATAAATCTTCTAGTCTTATACCTTAGTTCTGTATTTTTAATGTTTTTAATAGTTGAGTTTTTTAGTTATAAATTAAATTATTGAGATGATATTAACTTTTTCTCAATTACAGTTTTGAAAAAGTAACCTAAATATACCAGATTTTTCTAAATTTGGTAGGTTTTTGTTAGTGTAATGTTTTAATATGTATAACAAGATCTATTCTTTAAAACTGATTAATATACATCTATTTTTTGGTCATACTTTTATTTTGTTACTAGCAGCTGCTTTGAATTTTACCAACTATTAAATTTTGACAAAAAAAAATATAGAATGTCACGTGATTTAACTAATATAAAGATATTTTTAACCTTATATCTAATATCTAATTATTAAGAAATAAATGAAAAATATGTTTGTACTCCCACCTCATAAATATAATTCGTCGTTGTTCATAATTGTTTCATGAACTCATTTATCTTTTGGAAATCCTAATTGTAAGACTCCAATGCCCTAACAAATATACAAAAAACGTCATAAATGTGAACTCAGTGATTTTTTTTGTACAAGTATTTTGACAATGGAAACTCACGGTTATTGTAACATTTTATGGACATTTTTCATAAGCCTTATAGATCTGTGAATCAGTAGTTAGAAGTGTGAAAACATGACAAAGTATATCTAACAATAAAACAAATGTATTCCTAAAAGTTTAAAAGAGAAAATAGATTAACATTGTTATATTTTTTCATAAAACTTATATTAATATAGAAATGGCATATCATGTTTTTGTAGAAATATAAATGGTTAACCAATTTTGAGTTTATTTTATTTAAATATATCCTATAAAGTCAACTATATCGATCTCCGATTTTAAGTAGTCCATCCATTCGCATTTTAAAAGAATGAGAAGCAAATCGAATAGTCTAAAGAAAATTGAGATACGCGAACGAGTCTTGGAGAGCTGTAAATCGACTGACTGTTCGGTGTCTCCTTCAACTTTAATAAACATTCAGACGGGATTTTCAGTGTGAAATAAAAATACTTTCTAGTTAAATGAACAAAACAAAGAACTGTAAATTATGCACAATCATTTAGATAAATAGCTACTCGATTATTTTTACCAGGGCTTTATCGTGCTTCCATAGACAATGATTTTATTTATCTGTTCTAATATTGATTTTACAACTCTGTATTGTCGATGGCATTCCTGTCAAAACACGCGTTTTGTGAAAAGATGCATTCAATAAAAATAAGATAAAATCTTTATAATTTAATCATTAAAGTGGCTAAATTATGTCCGGAGGATTAATAGATAAAGTTTACATAGGCTTGGACAACGCGCCAGCCGCATTTGATATAAAAAGCCGTTTGCTTGGTCCAGTAAGTAAAAAATCATCGATCTTAAAATTTTTCCAATTACTTTATGAAAAATATAATTCATCTTACAATTCCAGAATGGCACCAACTTAGAATACATACGATCAGAGACGGGAGTGGTTGCTATTCTGAAAAGCGATAAATTTGAGCCTCTGCATTTGGCTCTACATCATACAAGATCGGAATCGTTAGCGGCTGCGCGATCTCTCGCTCAGAATCTTATTGAGACTATACGAGTTGAGTTAGCTCAGTGGAGTGCAGCGCAGGCTGGAGGTCCGCCGCCGACTCTAAACGTCCCGCCACCAACTTTGACCACTACCTCAGCTCCACCGTCTGTTCCTCCGCCAGTAGTAACCGTGGCTTTATCAACACCTTCCTCGTTGGCGACATCAGCCCATCCCACCATACTACCACCAGTCGTCAGCATGGCACCAGCAAGCACTCCCCTTATGACAGTTCGTCAACCAACTGTCTTACAACTACTACCTCAACAGCAATATGTATTGAATCAAGAAAGTGGCCAATTAATACCAATAGTCCAACCCGGTGTCCAAATGTCTAACACCAATTTCACATCGCTACCTATCGCACAACAATTAGGTACACTCCAACAGCCAAATTTTGGGCACACACAAATTGTTGACATCTCAAACATGCAACCAATGAATGTCACGCAACTACGCCTCAGTGGTGTCCCATCATCAATGTCAATGATTCTTCCAAATGGTTTGAATTTCCCTCAAGCCAGTTTAGCTACGGGAGATTCAACAACAGTGAGCTCAGCGACAGCCACACCGGTGGTCTGCGCAGCACAGAATACAAGTGCTTCACAGAAAATTCTCTACAGCACCGATAAAGGAGACAAAGAGTTGAAGTACCACATTCAAGGTACTGACACCGTGCAGTGGACGGTACCGGGCTCTCAGACTATGTTGATACCATATCAACAATTTCAAGAGTTTGCATCTAATCAAGCAGGATTAGCGAATCTACAACCTCAACAGTTTGTTTCGGTGAGTTTTGTTTATTATTTTCAGTTTAGCTGCATATTAGATGAAGTAAATATAACAGAGTTGGTGAACCTTTACATATCAACATTCCATTGCCATCAAGTAATTATGATTATTGGGAACATTCTAGCAAAGGGATCACTTCTATTTACAATATAGAGCATAGTCTGGAAGAACACATGGGGAACTTATTTTTGTTTTTTATTTATATGCCGGCGAAGTCTAGGGTAAAAGCTAGTAAAGCCTAAAGTCTAATGAAAGTTTTATTAAGGGTTATGTATGTATAAATGACAAGGATTTTCATGTTCTTGTTTTTCTTTCAGATAGCACCTGCTGGTGGATTTCAACAGACTCTACCATTGTCGGCAACACAACTACAACAGTTGCAGACCACTGGCACTATAATGCAATTTAATCAAAAGGTATATGTTTGTAATTTATTTCATACATTGCAGTGTTTTTCCAGAAAATTCCAGTGAATTCCCCTACCATGATTACAATAATGAAATATGAACAATTTTAATAACTACTTGTTAGAACTTTATAATCTATACTAATATTATAAAGAGGAAAGATTTGTATTTTTGTATGTTTTTGATTCACGCAAAAACTACTGGCCCGATTTTAAAAATTCTTTCAACATTAGAAAGGTAATTTATCTGTGAGTAACATAGGCTATATTGTTAAATTTCATGTGGATGAAGTCGCGAGCAACAGCTAGTTTTTTATATTTATAGTTTATCATATCAGTTGAACAATATTATATAAAAATAAAGTATATTTAAATATAATTATTATATTTAACTATGACTTTTTCCCAACAGCCAATAGGGTGCAGTGCTTCACTCATAAATATAATATCAAGTGGACAAGCATCTTCTCCACAAATTATTTCTGTGAGCATTTATTTTACAAAGTTGATCATCCCTTTATGCCTTAACACATTCAATGCTGATATTTTGTATTAACTCACCAGTCATTGGCACTCAATGTGTTAAATTCATTTTCTTTTCGTTATTCCTTTGCTTATGTTTTCGTTGCAGGTTTGGAATGCTTTTGTGCATAGTTACTTTGTTTATTAGATCATTTTTCTTATAAGTTCAATATTCATATGATGCTAGCGGCTATGCGGACTTTTTTGAAAAAAAATACAAAATTCTATAAATTATTTAATGCTAACACATTCAATCCCACTTTTTACTCGGTCGGTAGGACTTAATGTGTTTAACACTTGTCTTGCTTACCCATACATAATCATTGGTTATGGTACTTAATCTTAGTATTAGTCTTATTATAAAAAAATATAACTATAAAATTAATACATCATTAAAAGCTAATAATTCCCTTCAATTAGCTGTTTCTAATATGAAAATTGAAACATTTGTTAGCATAAAGTTTTTAAATATTTTTAGAATTCCACACAAACAAAGAGTACTCAAGAATCCCGAGGTCAAAAGAGACTATCAGATGGTACTCCAAGTCAACTACAATTGAGACCTATAGCACCAGCTGGGTAAGAATTATCTATATTAATATACGCAATTAGTTTGTTCACCCGAATCTCAAGAACTACATATAAGATTTTAAAAAATCTTTTTGCATTTGACAGCCCAATTATCTTGAAAGGTTATAGGATATATAACATCACGCTATAACTCTTAGGAGCAGACAGAATTGAAAAAAGGACAAGTGAGAAGGATGTAAATGTTCGGGCATGTGGTATTCCATGTACACCAGTTTTTTTAAAAAAGAAACAACTTTTTTTTATTTAATCGTTAATTTATTTTTCTTTCAGCTTTAAAAATGCGGTTTCATATTTATCATTTTTGTTTTTAACACTTATTATAATTAAAATTATAATATTCCTTGATACTATCGCTCATTAGTATTTATTACTACAAATATCGATCGCGTACCTTTCCATAGAGTTCTAGTGAACGATAGTAAAAAAAATGCAATTGGCGTTTCTTCTAAATTATTTCTCTTTACAATGAAGACTTTTATGCGATGTTTTTGTAATTGAAATGTATATTATAACGTCACCATACGTATTACATAAATAAAAGTCGTTTCAATATTCGGCCGTAAGACATTTTTTTTGTTTGTTCTTTTTTATAAATTAAAAAGTGTGATGTCGTGTATTGAAGCATTATGATGCTGCAGGTCACATGTAAGCCAGGACAAGAGCTCGACGAGAGATTCCCGCTCCTGGACGAATACTGCAGGTATTTGAAGATTTACACGCACTTTGTATCTGAGAATTCAATATTTTCAATGCCACTGTTTTTTGATTTTTCGAATTCGCAATTTACCCGACGTTACGGTGAAAGAAAACATCGTGATGCATGCCCTCTACAATGCAAACCCACGCACCTGTACAACTAAAGCCTTTCATATTTCAAAATACATTCGAATCAAAATAAGACAATGATTATCCTAGATTGAAGAACATGTAGACTTGAAAAGTCTTCATATTCTACAAGCAATTGTCGATTTCAAAATATTTATGGATAGCTCTAAATGCAAGGTGCGACAGAATTAAGAAATCATTCACGTCTCTAGACAGAATTAAAAAATAATAGCAAAACCTTAACATTTATGGAAATAAGTAAATGTTATAACAATAATAATGTAACCTAAGATGAAATAAATAAAACAAAAGTTATTTGATCTCGACAAACTTATGCTATAAAAATATACGCAGTTGACATAATTCCTACAAAAACAAAAGAGAGAACTTCTATAGACAATACATTAAATCATTCTGTATTCGAAAAGTAAAAAAAAAAAAGTTTTACAAACTCAAAGAAAAATTATACAAAACTCTCGGTAAGTTGAACAATAACAACACGAACAGAACAATTCAACGACAAAAATTTTTGCGACATCTGAAATAAATTAATGGAAAGTTGAAACAAAAACCTTTTGGGTTTTTATCATAATCGGTGTAGACAGATTGTAAACACTATAACTCGACAAATGAGGTTACAGACTCGAAAACAATCAGACGATATGAGTGCCTCATTTTTGAAGTCGATTAATAAAGGAAACCACACCTTTATTCAAAGGGTAGCTAAGTTAGCAGACCCTCTTGGATCATAGATAAGATCTTTTTAATTTTCTCTTTTCTTTGCATTCAATTAGAGTATCCTATTCAATCATTATCATTAACACATCCTCAGCTACTGACTTGAAATTGAACGTGCTAAAGGAATAAAAGCCATAGTTGGAAAACGCAAGGGTACGTTCGTTCCTCTAGATAGTAAATCTGACAGCGACCGATTACACTTATGATTAGATATTATGTTTATTGTACGTGTACATTGGGCACGTATCTAAAACTATATGATAAAACCGCAATTTTATTGTATCTCTAAGGTTCATGTTAAAATTAGAAGTTATATTTAGATTTACACCTTGAACATTTTATTTCTGTATTTCGTCGTGGTAAATTCTTGAAAATCAACAGTATATTAAAAATTGTGAGTTTTTTTTATCATTTGAATATTCTAGTCTAGTCTAAGTTTTGTTCAAAAATAGATATAAAAGATAAATGCATGCTCACGTCGAAGCGGCGACCGTGACTCTTGACTAGGAAAAAACCGTCGCATCTAACGGGAGCTTCTATTTTTCTAGTCAAAAAGCTTAGTCTATTTTACTTGTAAAAAAGACATATTTTGAGATGAAGCTTGTAAGAACGAAACCATATCAAAGAGGTAATAATTATATCTGTAATTAGAGACATCAAAGCTTTAATGGTTCACTTGTAATGGTCACTCTATCAGAAATTTATTATAGCAAAATTACAGTATTTAAGTAGATATTCTAATATTCCACTTTTGGAGAATATTCTCACCGAATAAACTAATGATCATTAGCATATATGTAATAATAATGTGGTAATAAGTACATAAACGAATGTTTTTTTCTTAATAATCCTTTGTCGTAGTGTAATATAATGGAATTACTTAATCTAACTCTTAAAGTAAATGGCACAATGGTACGTGTAGGAAATAGCTCGACCTATTTGCGTTGTATCTCGTATTAAATCGAACATGCAGTTCATATATTCATTTGCAGCGGCAGTATTTAGATGCAGCCGTTTACAGCGGGGCCGGTCATAGTAGTCTTACACAATGCCGTTACTCTGCAACGGAATTTACAATATTTTAAAATTGCGATCTGTACTTGCAAATAAATCTTACTGATGTTATAAATGTGAAAGTTTAGATGGATGGATGTATGTTTGTTAGAGTTTGTAGCCTAAACGGCTGAACAGATCTCGATCAAATGGCATAGATGTAAAGGATAGTTTAGAAGAACACATAGGCTACTCACTTTTGTTTGTTTTTAATAACGGAGTCGAAGGCGAAAGCTAGTTATTTTTAAATAGTAAACTTGTAGGTTGATAGTTTGAAACTCTTAGACCTACACGTCTTTACAAATGCGATAGTAACGCGAATGCGCGTTTGAAGTTTGAAAATTTAAATGAAATGATGACGTTCATATTCTTTTATGTATCACTTAACGGATGAAAATATTAGGGTAATATTGAAAAACGGCTATTTAATTTCTCATTTTCTTCTCTCTTCCATTATCCCCATCTGGTTAATATCAGAAAATAGCCATTTAGAAGATTACACCGAAACCGCAATTTTATATTGCTTTGAAATGAAAATAAGAGTCTCGAATTGATTTTTTGAATCAATTAACCGAAATATAGAGTCAATGACGTAAATAAAACATACCAAAACACGTTTAAATGTCATGTAATGAAAGTTCTGAAAATGAAGGCAATTAGCATTTTAACTTGGATTATAAAAGAATATGTATGTATTGAAAAAAAGTGTATTTTTACTGATTTGATAAAATATATTACGTTAATTGAATGCACCCACAAAAACTGTTAAAACTAAAGTCCTTGTCATACTTTTGCTTGAGAATTCAAAGTGACGACGAAATGTTTCTTACGGATGTTGCGGCAGTAGGAAAACATTTGTTCATTTGATAAAAAAATTACAAGCCAAGTTCAATTTCACACTCCTGCGACCTACATACATACGTATCGGACGTCTAGGAATTTAATCTAAATAAAGTTTGAGTGGGTAGCTAATAGTTACAGCGCCCACTTACATTTGTTTCAGCAGACATTGTTTAAACTTTCCACGTATATTAATAACTAGCTTCTGCCCGCGACTTCTTCGCGTGGAATTTAAAAAAAAAAACAGAAGGCTAAGGCTCTAAGCTACCTCATCACCAATTTTCAGCCATATCGGTAAAGATTTT
>JAOCNA010000013.1:1412053-1426722 GCA_026546675.1 Papilio helenus | reverse complement strand
CTATCGCACAACTGTTTAGTCGCGCTTAGATTCCTGATTATATATGGAAGTGCGCATACTTTTCGATTTTTAGTTGTGCAACTAAACAGTTGAATTGGCTCCGAAACAATCGACAATCGCACAACAGTTGTGCGATAGTTTAGTCAAAGGCCGTTTTTAACGCTAAACATTTGTATAAAAATAAATAGTGTTTTACATATCAAGTATAATAATATACATAATGCATAAAAAACTGATGACAGACAATTAATTATAAATTTATAAGAATAACAAATAAACCTGTAATTAGCAGCGGGTGGCCTATACAAGAAAATATATAAATTAGAAAAAACCGTAAAGTCAATCAGAACTTCATAACTAATAACATTGATCAATAGAAAAACATAAACACGAAAAATTAATATAACTGTTCTAGCTATAATCGAAGACAAAATTAATTATTTTAGTATCTACAGTGTAAAGCTCTATCAAGCAGTTTAAACGACCGTAGAAATCTCTTCAGACATTCAATTTAGTTTTAAATGAATCGAGTTCATATCCTATCCGAAGTCCTAGTAACGATTACTTCGCACCGTATAAATTTTAGACATCATCTGCAGAATTCCAATAGAGGGCGCTGATGTCCAAACGCTTGATATATCACGTATCGGGCGCGCCGCTGTTTATGAGATATTTCATATCGTGCATAATTCTACGACCATTAATCATAACTTCCGATATCGAAAAAATGCCAGTTCTCTTCGTATTATACGCATATTAACAAAGTTTATCTTAATATTATATTAAATTAGCTGTTACTTGCGACTTCGCCGGCGTGAAATTAAAATGTATAACATATGATACTCACAGATAAATTACCTTTGTAACGGTGAAAGATTTTTTAAAATCGGCCCAGTAGTTTTTGAGTTATTTCAATACATACAAAAATACAAATCTTTCCTCTTTGTAATATGAGTATAGATATAGATCTAGAGAATTGATTTCAGCGAGAGCGGGTAAATATTTGTTAAGATGTTTTTATCATATTTCAGTCTGATTGAGCCATTTTTTTTTTCTTCAACAATGAACCTAATATTCCAGGAAACGTTAAAAAGTAAAAAAACTTCACCCTTGATAACAACTTTGTAAAACAAACTTTACTTTTTTTCGCAAACACGCTTAATATCTTATTTTAATGCAACAAAACGTATTTTATAACGTTACATTTTTTTTATATCTTTAAAAATTAATAGTTAAATGTAAATGGATACATTTAGGTACACACGAAGTGTAAAAATAAAGATTTTATATGGCCGAAACGTGTTCTCACAATTTGAAAACATGTTTACCTTAAACTCTGCTAACCATTTGTCATATGAAAAGAAGACGTGTAAATTGCACTTGTAAAACGTCGTCGGCCGCTAATGGCACGAACAAAATGCTGCTATGTCGCTAACTAATCAATTCTAGCAAAAAACCTAACAACGATGTGCTTTTGGCGCCTATGTGAAAATTGCCCGACAATAAAAGATTTAAAGTAAACACATTTGGGCTCGATAGTACTTGTGTACGACCTTAGCGCGTAGTGTTAAGAGGCTCCGGTTGTTAAGAGTTTGAAAGAAGATGGCCGTCTTCCTGTAGTCAGCGGATAAATTATTCTATTTCGATTCTCGGATGTAATGGCACTGCGCTGCGGTCGGAGGAAGTCTTTATAGCGCAAGTGGTGTCGCGGCCGAGCGGTTTGTTTGTGTAAGCCCCTATCCTGTTGAATAAAAAACTACATAATTATATATCACATTGCATTATTGCGAAAGGGGAACGTAGAACAAATTTACAATGCAAATTATTCGATTCAAACAATGCTAGTGGCCATAACGACCGACATTAACAACTACGTCCTTATTTAACTGTATCTGAATTAAAATTAAAACATTAAACTTATAATCGATCTGCTATATTGTAGTCATAAAACTCCTCAGAGTAGGACAAAAAAATATTTTTTTTTTAAATAAGCTATACATTCGAACTACGGCATGTATGTTACTACGGCACTACTACGTGATATTTACTCGTTTCGTTGCGTATTAATATTTATCTTTTCGTTTATAAGGCTTACGTAAAAAGGTTGAACAAACTACACGTGTCATTGCAAAGGTGTCAGTATAACCTTAAAAGTATTAGAGAGCATGAACAGATTTCTACTGAAATAATGTACATTATTCAAGAAACGAATCAGAACTTATTTCACGGGGTACTTTAAGGGCGTTTTAGTTTGAGTGTAAGTGATGGAACATTAGATGAATTGAATAAAATGAGAATAAATAGTGCACGGATAGAGTTCGAAGGATGGTGGAAGGGACGGGACGGAGGCGGACCGGCGGGAGCTCACATATATTTGCTTGTTTGGTGTTGGAATGTGAGAGAAACAGATGAGAGCACAAGCTACTTTTCCAGGAGTTAAAGCTCAACCCGGCTGATGTTGGCATCATATCTATACTGGCTGAGCATACTAACGACGCAGCTGTACGATTATGCCAGCTCGTTTCGTAATCACTAAGAGCAGTATGGGATTGGCATGCCTTTTTAAAAAGAAAAACCGTCCTAATAAAGATTTAAAAAAAACTTGATTGTTCCCTTACCGTGAATTCCCTACTAGGAACTAGTGTTTTTGCAAATAAACACTGACTAAAGAAATTGGTAGGGTAATAAAAAACATTGTTAAAACCAATTCTTTATTTACCAAATAAAGGATTTTTTGGAAAAGTAAAAAAGACATTCACATTGGAAACATAACAAAGCTTATAAATAAATGTCATTTTCTTATTTCATATCATTGTGGGTTTCCACACTAAACAAAAACATTTACCTCTGATTCTCTTAAAGAATGAAAGAGATGGATATATTTTTGTCAGTTCAGGCAGTCTACAAATAAAATTGTTTAAATGCACCTTCAAACAACTTAAATAGTTCAGTAAGCTCATTTATAATTTTGTTTGGTGATTTCATAAGTTTTAAATAATTAACTAAACCATTCTCCCATGTTTAGTAAAACAAAACAAACCCAGAACTTAAATACCTTTGAAAATACTCATAAAATTTCATGTAAAAAAAAAAAACAATACTTAGGCTTATTCATTACAGCTTTAGTATATTTTTTGAAAAGCATAATCCAAGATGGAATTATGTATCATGATTTTTCAATGTTGTCAATTTGCATAAACATACAAGCCCGCTAGGCACTCAGTTCTGACAGTTTCACAGACGAAATGTTCAGTTAAAACTGTCCATGTGTAGCAAATATTTTAACAATACAGTTACAATAGTCTTGTCTACACCTACAGTTTTAACTGACCAGTTTGACTGTTCAGTTATAACTGAGCGTCTTTCATAAGTTATAAGTTAAAACAACCAAATCCCTAATATTGCATAAAACCCGCCAAACACATAAAATCTATTTAGATTTCTTTATAATCACTTTTGGTTTAAGTTTCACCGTTCTTAGTTTATGCATGTGACTCATAACAAAGAACATTCCGGGGAATGTTAAAATTAAAAGATAAACTCTCATTAGAGTCGGCAAATGGAATGCAAAATTCCATTCATTAGGCATTGATACAGAAAACTTCTGAGTTTCTTCAAAATACGGAATATTCCGTAGAATAACGATAGATTCACAGAGTATTCCCAATGGGTAGAGAGGTATCCATAGAGTGTAACGCAGCCATGTTAGTAAATATATTTCTTTCTTGTAGATTTGAGTTATGTAGAATGGATACCTGAAATGCAAATGTTTTGGTTATTGTAATTAGATGACCTTACATTGTAATGTAAAGTTAAATTCTAACGAAGTGAATTAAATTGGTTTAAATACAATTCATTATACATCAGAAGTTACAAGTGGTAATTACATTAAAACAAAAACATAAAATAGGTTAACTTGACTATGTTAAGATTTAATTATTGTCAAACTATCAAAACCAAAGCAATTATGAAGAAAGTTTGGATGGATGGATGGATGTTGATTCCTATGTATCTCAAACACGGCTTAACGGATTCTGGTAAAATTCGGCACAGTTTATTACTCAAGGATGAAGCATGGGCAAAAGTTAGTTTTATAATTGTGTAATAGTTCTATAGAACATCAAGTACTTTATATTAAAACTAGCTTTCTCCCACGACTCCGTACACGTAGAATTAAAAAAAAAAGAAAAAAAGTAAATAGTCTTTGTGTTCTTCCAGACTATCCTCTACACCTATGCCAAATTTAATCAAGATCCATTCAGCATTTTCATCCATCCATTTAAACTTTCGTAATTATAACACTAGTAAGAAGATTAAATAAAAGTTTTACCTGACAACTTCAATAAGACCCCATATCAAGAACAGATAGAAGACAACAGGTTTTGTTTGCATTCGGGGTTCAGCCTCTATCATAACAAACAGTACAAATGCTCGACCACTTATCTGCAGAAATGGTACTAACACTCCGCCCTGAAATTTAAATAGGATTAAACCTTACAAATGCTTTTTTTTATATTTCACAACTGATAATGTAGCTTTTTAATGGTAGAGAAAAGTTTATTAGTTACATAAAAAATTAGTATAGATTAATGTAAACTGAATGGGGCACAAAACATGTCAATCATTTAACAAAAAAATAAAAATACAACAAATGTACATAAATTCTGCCTACCCTATATTACCTTAGTATATCCGAACATTGGATGCATGACTTCAAGATACTGCATCAATTGTAAGAACTTCATAGCAGAACCGACATGTTCATATGTGTCCGCTACTGAATCATACTCCAGCTTCGCGTAACGCACACCCATTACCGCAAGGACATACGTAAATCCGATAAATTGGAACAAATTGTATACAATCAAGTATACCTTTTTGAAATCTTCTGCA
This sequence comes from Papilio helenus, assembly GCA_026546675.1. Lineage (NCBI taxonomy): Eukaryota > Metazoa > Arthropoda > Insecta > Lepidoptera > Papilionidae > Papilio > Papilio helenus. The sequence continues at coordinate 1,421,829 of JAOCNA010000013.1, read as the reverse complement.
AATAAAATGATTACTCTATCTCTTTGATTCAAAAATATATAGAGTAGGCATAGTACACAGTAGTCACACTTGAAACACTTTTTACATAATCTCACTAACTTCATCTATTAATAAATCCTCATTTAAAACTAAATAGGTATCTATAAGATATTTTATTGTTTATAATTCATTTTTTTGATACTGTTTAGTTTAATCTATGACAATAGATGGGATGGGATGGAATGTTTTATTACATGCCAATACAAGGACACAACATACTAATCTCAACTAATATTGTACCTTTTAAAGAAAGAACTGGTAAAAAATATTTGTTCACTATAGCTAGTCTACATATTTCTTAAATGTATGGTCTATATCTATTATTATTAATTTTAACAAATCTAGTTTAAACGTAGAAGAGGTATTTCCCAGGACTGCCAAATGTAACTGTACAGTCTCTGCCTATCCCGCTGGGTTACAGATGTGAGTTGTGTTAACTTAAAACTCTACTCACATCATTTTATTGCAATGAAATGTTTACTTCTTGGTCCCTCTTTTCCAATTAGATAAAAATGGATAGTCAATTTTCTAATAAAAATGTATGGGAAGAGAAAATACATTTTTCAATGTATCCTCTCCCCTGTTCAAAAAATGTGCACAACACTATCAGATAATGTTATCATGAGTCAATATTACCTTTTCTATATCCCATTTCTTCTTTATGAAGTTGATCATACATTCCGGGATAGTCTTTCATTACATCTCTTGCTTCATCATCACTGTCTATACCATCTTCAGATTTCCAGAGATCAAAATTAATCTAAAAAACAATTAAATATCATATTTTTTAATCTTTTAATAGATTTAAACTAATATAAGATACATGATGACTGTATTTTATGTGAGAGTCTGGCAAATAACTTATCAGTTTAAACTTTAAAAATAAAGAGCCTACTGTAGATAATTAATATCTAGTAGAGATATAGATCACTTTTTCAAATGAGTTACCTTCAACCAGGCTGGCTTTTGAGGCTGGGCAGTAAGGCGGGGCCACCACGCATCTTTTTCTTTCTTTAATATCAACTCCACTCTATTATCGAACAATCTAATTGTAGTAGTTTGATCATCGTCCTAAAACATTTTTAAAAGAAAACATTTTTTAAAAATGAACTTTAATTTTATAACAGTCCAGAAGATAATTTTAAGTTTTATTTGTATACTTACAGACTTAAGTGATGAAAATAAATCCAAATTAAATCCATATTGGGTTTCACCGTGCGCACCGATGCCTTTTCCGAAAAACTTTATCTTATTATCAACAATATCTACGTCTGGCTTGACGACATTTTTTAAATCAATTTTCAAGGTTATTAACTTATCAGTTTGAGCCCAATATACAAATGGACTAGGCACAACCATCTTAGGACAAAATATTTCTCAATTTCCGATTTAATTTCAGAGAAATTCACAATCATAAAATTCGATTCATATCATATCAGTGTCAAAATGACAATATCTTGTGCTGATCAAAATTTGACAGTTTCGTGCTATGGTTGCTAGTGTTCAGTAGTGAACTTGTAGTATAAATAAAAAAATAATAGTCACAAAAATGACGAATCAAATCAGTGAATGCCTTCAAATTAGGAACAAATTATACTACCATAGTAGGTTCAATTTTAATATGTGAAATGTTAATTTTAAAGGAAAATAATGATTCACCGAACACTTATTGACAGTCCAATTATAATAATATTTAAATCTGGTAATACTTTTCATATTAGAATTTTTGCTGTCAAAAAGCCGTTCGGTCTATTGATGGGTCGCTCGTTTCTGTGTTAAATTATTAATTTACTGCTTTCATTGTGTATTATTTCTTTGTTTTGCCGTCTAAAGATGGTTTAAACAAGTTTGCGTGATATAAATATTATTGAGTGGTTTTGCAGTGACTACTATAAACAAATCCAAAATGTCCGTACCCAACACAGGATTGAGCAAGTTAAAGAAGAAACATATCCGTGTAAAGCATCAAAAAGTGAAATTGTTTCGTGCTAATGAACCGTTACTATCTGTTTTTATGTGGGGTGTTAATCATACGGTAATTATATTGTTATTGGAATTTTTTAAAATTTTCGTAGAGTGTAACTAATCGTTTCGTTGGGCAAAGACGCTCGTTACTTTAACGCGACGATATTACCGCCTGTAAATACATCACAGTGGTTTATCACATTCGTATAATTTTGATAGTGCATTATGTTTAACATGTCTGGCACTTATTCAATTCCTGGCTGCTTACCCTTGTTGTATAAATAGTCCCATTATTTTCAAATGACAGACGTTTTTATCGTCAAACTTTAATGAAGTCATAGATAACTTTTTTTTTTTCAGATTAATGAACTGAGCCATGTCTCGATTCCAGTTATGCTTCTGCCGGATGATTTTAGAGCTTATTCAAAGCTCAAAGTTGACAATCATTTATTTAATAAGTAAGGATGCTTATAATATTTTTCTAATCACATCTGTATAGTTTCTGTGAAATCTAGTTTTGTCAATCTGAAAGGATAAACAATTTTAAGGGACTACTAATTTAGTTTATAATATAAATTTCTTCCTTTAATTCTTACTATGAAGATAATTATTTATGTCTTATCTGCATTTCTTTATATCTCAAGTGCTTACTGATAACAATGCAAGGCACATCTAAACACTTTGGAGGCTGGAAATTGCAAATATTGAAGTTGATTATGAGATAATTATATTGTCTTTGTTAAAATAACAGTCTTTAGTGTATTTACATTAATGTACTAGCTATTACCCGTGACTCCATTAGTATGGAATTGAAATAAAATATTAGTAGACTTTCTGAGATTGTACATCTATACTATCCATGCATCTGTCATGGAGATACTGTTTAGAAAAGAACCATTTATCTACTACTTTTGTATTTATAATAATGAATGAAAAGCACAAAACATCAATCTTAAAAGTCTTTTTAGTTGTTAAAACTTACATTTCCAAAGTAATTTACAACTTTTGTGCATTGAAATTATTTATTTTGGTAATTTATTTCAGGGAAAACATGCCATCGCATTTTAAAGTAAAGGAATACTGTCCATTAGTGTTCAGGAACCTCCGAGAAAGATTTGGCATTGATGACCTGGACTATAAGGAGTCTCTAACAAGGTAATTACTATTAATATATGGTTTCTAATAAGCTACATTCTTGTCTATAGCTATCTATATAACATGTATTTATGGTATATTTTTATTTCCATAATTTTGTACTGGTATCCCTTTCCTACCTCTCCCATGGTCCCTAGGTTTAGAAAGCCAGATAATTACCTATGCTCAAGGGTAATGAAGAGGGTTACTAGTAAATTACGGCGTTCAGAGACAGCACCGTCCAGTGTTGCCAACATGAAAAACGAAACTCACCAAGAAGGGTTATTCCATGATGCGAGTGAATTCGTCAAACGTGGCTTGACGATAAAACGCCTGAGGTCAGCGGAGTTTTTAGCAGCTGTACGAATTCTTTTTAATTTTTTTATAAATAACAGTTTGTAGTGTGCTATCCGAACTGACACAGCAAAATGCATTACTCGCAAACCACGAAATCACTGGCCATTTTGCCCATATCACACTAAAACACTAGGAGGTGTACATCCAATTTTTTTTTTAATCATGTGAGGTTTAAAACCGATCCTAATTTTTTATCGATAATAATAATAAATCCATTGCCCCATCACTATTTCCGTGCTTCGATTTGCGTCCTTCGTTCCTTTGGTTTTGTTTACAATGTAACCGTACTCACAACACTGCATTAAATCACACCGCAAAATGCACTCGAAAAATTGCATAGTGTTTTTTATAAATTTACATAAAATGACTCAAAGTAAAACAGGTTTTAAAGGACGTTTACGGCGATTATTTTGCCTTAAATCGGTCGGTATTTTCACAGTGGTAGCCCGTAATAACATTTTTATATGAATGGGCCGGCTCGCCTAATGCAACACCACGATCATATAAAAGACAGGCGTGGCTGCTATGCCCCGTCGATGAGTGTGCGTATCGGAGGCCTAATTTTAGTCTACTTTCTCTTCCCACCCTGCTTATAACGTAATGTTGGGAAGAAGTGGATTCGGCGTAGAAGACTCATAGGAAGATGAAATATCCTCTTTCTAGGCGTTACCTCCTCCGTCAATAAAAAGTAGGCAACGAACCTGCGATTGCAGATATCTACACGCAACGGTCGTTTCGCTATTTCAAAAATACACAACTGTTTTTTTAAGTAAGCATTTGTTAACCATAGGGTTGTTCTGCTATAGAATGTTGAATTTAATGATGACTCGAATTTTGCGTATTTCACCGGCTTAAAGAAATTGATGCGTCATTTCCGCACGGTTGCGCTTTTGCTCTCACGTTAGTTTGCGTTACCAAACACTGCGCACAATAAAATTCGACTTTGAACTTGGTATAACGACTTGTTTGTCCTCTGAGACCGCTCATCGTGCTATTTCGGTTCGCGAGATTAATTCCAATTTATTTATTGATTTGGTTTTGTTTTATTACCTGACTCGAGAGGGACTTTTTTCGCGCTTATGTGTGCGACTTACTGTACTCTAAACGATTGATTTTGATGTGTGATTTTCTTTCGTATGTTCCCCTGAATGACACTGGGGTCATTTCCGTCAGGTTTTATGTATTGTTTGATCAGTAAACAGTTCAGTTTACAAATTGTCATGAGTAAGTTACCTTAGAAGTTTTGTAAAAGTAATAATTTCTTTCTGAATTTTATAGCAATAATATAAAAATTACTTACAATATAGTTATCACACAACTTTAGATTTGTAGACGATTGAGTTTAGTCACTTTGTAGCAAAAAGTTTCTATTTATTGTGATATTTTATTACCATTATCATGCTAAATGAAATTGGGCTATATGGACTATCACACCATTATCTACTAAGATAATATACAATTTGCGGAATCGATATAAATTCAGGATGTACGATTACGGTATCAATGATATTCTATGTAAACTAGATATAGTTACGTTGATAACTTGGTTTTCTCATTGTTTTTCTTATCTCTATGTCACTTTTATTATCATCTAAATAAAGTAATAGTAATATAAGTTCTTTGTAGAGATCAAAATGTAGCCTTTAATATGCCCGTCTATATCAGCTACCATTCAGAAAGTCCGGTCGAAATCAACCCAGCCGCTTCGGAGATTACCCGGAACAAACGCGGCTTGCGGAGAGACAGACAGACAGACAAAAAGCGATTTTCATCAGCAACACAAATACATCATCTTCCCGAAATCTGTTATTTTTCTTTTGATACAAACAGATACTCCAATTTTATTATATGTATAGATTATTTTTAAAAAGTGAAATACAAACAGGACTGCTTGGCTTTACATTCTTCTGTGCTTATAAAAATGAATTAAAAAAATACTGCATTTTTAAGGCAGCATAAATTATATTTCCCAAACTCCAATATTTTTATATGTAAAAAGTGATGTAAAAAACACGTTTTGATTAACATTTTAAAGGGGCCAATGCTACTGACATTCTGTTGTACACAGAATAACATATATTTCTTGTTACAAACTCTATTGTTTCAAGTTGACCTCTGTGCTGAAAAAAAAAACAATACCATGAAACTGTAGAGTAGGTCAATTAGAACGAAAAATTATCAGAATATTTAAAAAAAACCTTGTAACATAAAAGTAAGAAAAGTTGCATACATATAGTAAAGGGCAATTAAACATTTTTCCTGAATCTCACGAACAATGTTTACTAACTAAATTGCCTGTTATACAAGAAACAATGTATTTTCTATTCGAAAAAACAAAAACTTGAACCATTCTTAGGTCAAACATTACCTTGGGTCAAGTCAAATAAAAAAACGAACGAGGACATGTATGAAATACTTATTTTTACACGGCAGTTTTAATAACATATCTCAATAAATCTACATTTAAAGCTTGGAGCATACCCTAAGTTAGGGTTGACTAGGACATAGTCAACCACGCTCGTCTAATGCGAGTTGGCTGACTGGATACAAGTACATACTATGATTATTTGTTGAATCACTTTCACTAAAGTAAGCATTTAATTTATTAAAACTAAAACAATCTCCAAAGAATTGAGTATAAAATTTATCTTTTAACTTTTCATGTCTTATCTTTTTTTACGTTTTAATTGTTATATGCAAATTTTATTTGCTACGTCATAACATATATGAAAGCGTTAATTTCGTAACAGCAACTGGTAGATTGTTTAATCAGGACATTACTCTTAATGTATACTCTCCCCTTTCGTCTAATCTCTGTAATGGAATTAATCTCTTTGTCTCTAATACACTCGGCATTGAAAAGCATAATCTTATTCAAAATTTAATCAATTTTGTAGCGACTTAACTATGATCGTAATAGTTGTAATTACACTCCAATAATTGAAGTCAAGAGAGGTTAGCATTAACGAAAAACGTAGAGCATGTAATCTCGAAAGCAAACATACTGAATTAAAAATAATTTAAGTACAATTAATTAAAATAAATGTACATGTTGACACACTTAGACTCTACTTTTAGATCATTTACTCGTAATATTGATTACAATAAAAAAATCTGATAATACTAAATCTCTTAATTTTTGAGTTAGCTCTTCAACTGCGAGCTAACAACCATTATTATTTCTTGTAAATACTACACTTAAAACTTAAGAAGTAAAAATGAAGAAGATATTTTATTGTAGTATGTTTTAAGTAACAACAAAATTGGTTTTTAAAAAATTGGCGTATGAACAATTTATTTTTTTACAATAAAGGGGTATTCAAAAAGCATAAATGACTATTTGCATGTTCCGCCAAACATATGATGGGTATTCGAACAATTTTCGGTCAGAACACACAGAGAATCGGTTTATTGTACAATCAATCATTTTAAATATCCTGCAATGCCGAAAACAGGATCGATGGAATGACCGCTTCGTTATCACCAAAACATATTATACAGCTCAAACAATGATAGGCGATTTATCCGAAATTGAAATATTAAGTACCTATATTTTATTAAATTCCATCATAACTAATCGTAATTAATTGCAATGTCGTAGTAAACTAGCATTTAGATTTTAATTATTACATTCATAGTAAAAAAATTATGCCACGTTCCACCAAAATTAAAAAAAAAGAATGCTAACCAATTTCTTACAGATAGTAATAGACGTCTTATTACCTACAATTTAAAACAAAACTGACAATAGCATTAAATGCTTAAATCTGAAGCATGTTTTCAAAACCAACGATTTAGAGAGGCTGTCGTTGAGGCGAAAGTGGACATTTGTTGAACTGACTTTTGTATTACAATTCATCATTATCATCATCACCAGCTCAATATATGTCCCCACCGACGGGATCAGAGCCTACCCTAAGTAAGGGGTGACTAAGCCATAGTCAACCACGGCCCTGTGCGGGTTGGTTGACTAGATGCACATTTCTGCATAAAAGCGCTATTGAAATAAGTGAAACAAAACTTCCCTTCAAATAAAATCCGATGGAAAAATTAAATTCAATGTGTAAAGGTGCCAACAAAAACCACTAAAATGTGATAGAGAACACAGAAATGCTGCGCTCGACAGGTGGTAAAAGCTTGCGATGTTTTTATGAATATGAAATGGGAAGGTTCTATGATATAAAAAATAAGTATTTGTTCCCAAGAGCTGCTGACAAAGCTAAAGAAAAGTTAAAAAGCTTTTTTGCACAATAAATACGGCTATGAAACATTCTTTGAAGGAAATTAAAACGACTATAACTTGACCTGTTGGAACTTTATTGTAATATGAAACAGTTTGAAAACTTTGATACGGATAACAATAGTTATTTGTAAGACAGAAATGGAAATCTTCATAGATTTCTTTAAATGTTTGACAGATGTCAGACTGATGAATTGACGATTGGTGAATGAATTGACAGATTGATGAATGTTTGACGAAATGATGACGGTAGGAGGAACATATACATCTGTATCTGTTTCTCCTTCCTTCTTCTTCTTGGGATGTCGGTGAAGATAAGCTTCGATTTCTCTTTTTGGAAAGAACATATCTACTTTGAGGTCAGTGAATTATTAATAGATTCAACTAAATTCTAAGCTCTACTTGGGCTAAATAGCTTTGTTTAATTTTAAAGTCAAATAATATAGAACTAATTTGATATCTAGATTAACTTGATTTTATTGTTATTACTAAAATAATAATGCAGAGGTAATTCTGAACGCATTTGGCACAGAAACGTTGCATAGTCGCATAAGAGAATGACACTTATGAATTTAATTACACACAGTTAAATACATTATATTACTCTAAATCCAATGGTATATATGCTACCATTGTTCTAGTTTTTAACAATAGCAAACCTAGTAGTAGAATACTAACGCCTTTTGTATGATACCTTAGATAGACTCAATGTTCAGCAATGGTTTTTAAATCTTTTTCCGATATCGTCATAGTCTCTCTAATCGGACCATTCGAATTTTCTCAGAATGATTCATAGGAATGTCAGGAAATTAGTTTACTAATCTGTTTACATCTTAACAATTATAAATGCGAAAGTTTAAATGGATAGATATTCGTTAGACATTACCGCCTATACGTCTGAACGGATCTCGATAAAATCATAAATAAACCATAGTCTGGATGAACATATGTTGCTCACTTTTGTTTTTTTAATTCAACGCGGATGGAGTCTAGGGCGAATACTAGTTGTTCTATAAAATTGTTATCGTGAATCATGTAGTATATGCATGAAATTTAGAGTTTTATATCCCATAATCAATCAACTATGGCGAATTAAACTTGATATATGATAACAATATCTTTAGTTATACATTTATCTATCTACTAGTAGCATATTTTACTATGTTACGTATAAGGATCAAGTGAAGGCTTACGTTAATATTGGTTTAGGACAAACGCATCATTAGCTTCGTATTAGTTTACTATGATAACATTACTCATCGATATAGAAATAGATAAAGGGCCACACAATAAGAAAGAATAAAGACCAACTGAGCACTTATGAACATTCGGTATTAAATATTACATAAAACATCAAACTTATGTATATTTTCTTTAACGAAGGACGTCAAAATTTATCTTATTCCAGTCTAAATAAGTTATAACCGATTTAGGAAATGTTCTTTAGATATAAAACGGGTAATGACTCGAATAACTTGAAATGGTAACATATGAATTGTCAAAAGAAATTGAAGAAATCTGAATTGGTAGCAATTTTCTTCTGCGTTAAATAAATGTGGAGATTTGGGAATCCTTTAGCAACAAAAAGTTTTAGCTCCTGAATTACTGTCAGTGACATATTTAAGATCAAACATAATTATCTATGGTTAAGTTATAAACGTAAAGTGTATTTATGCAATTGCTTCTTTTGTTACAGTTGACATATTATAGAAGCGGAAATTGAGATAAACGATAGATGGATAAATATGGTAACATCTATCCATCCATCCGTATATTCAGAAGCACTCAACGGATCTCTCTAGAAGTTGGCATAGATGTAGAACATCTTCTGGAAGAACTTATGGGTAACTACTTAAGTTCTATTTTGTTATTCTTCGCGGACGGAGTCGCGGGTGACATCTAGTAAAGTTATATTTTGTAAATACTTTATGCTACACTATTTCGTGTTCAAATTATTTTTTAATTCAAGAACAAAAGATAGCAATAATGATGTCATATAAAAAATAGACGAAGTTCATTAATGGGTATAAATTATGATGTT
>JAOCNA010000013.1:1272628-1286836 GCA_026546675.1 Papilio helenus | reverse complement strand
CAGTTGGCAGATTTTTTGTTTTACCGTTTTTTGGCCTTGTTAGTTGCAAATTAGTTTCGCTGACTGGCCATTGATTGCGGTTCTCTCATTTTTAAAATAAAAATTATGGTATCTTTATTCATATAATTTAGTTTTAAAGAAAGGCAGTTAAGAATGATTATGTTTTTGTTTAAAATATTGAAGAAGAAAATATTAATTCTATTTTAATTGCTTTACTGATTATAACAATGTTAAGATTGTTTTTTAGACAATAGTCTTTTTTTATAATATAGTAGAATCTTGAGAGTTATGATGAATGTGATTCAATGTTCTTTGGTAAAAAGTTTTATTTTGTTAAGCAGTTTGTGGGTCCAATTCAAAATGGGGATATAATTAATTGCAATGTTTTTTTGTGAAAGTGGCACATGTTAATTGATACAGAGTATATTTATTATATTTATTAAAATGCTCCATTAAAAATAGTTTTTAGTGTAGTGTCCAGCAAATATCTTGAAAGCCATGTTTGGATTATTAGTGTCATAGTGGGTATTGATTATTTTGGTAGTTGTTATGTTATTTTTTCAATTTCAAGTTATTTGCCGATCACTATATTCAGTCTTAGTTAATAATTTTAGCTTTAATACTATTAATTGTACCGTGCAAGTTTTGTTATTATTTCATGTTTTAAATACATAAATTGTATGTTTTATCTAACCCAAGTTTAGTCTTAACACTTGAAGATATTTGTTACAAATTGTTGTTTTCTTTTAACCAATTATGATGGACATGTACAAATTATATGTTTATGATATAGTATATGTATTCAATGTGACGGAAAATAATATTGTTGATCCTTTGCAAGAATGAGAAATATTTTATTATATATAAAGATTTATATAACAGTTGCCAACTGGAAGAGCCAGTTTATTACCTCAATAAGGAATTGCAACTATTTTATATTTGTTGAATGATAATAATAAAGTATTTTAATATAAAAATATTTCATTTTATTTTACCCCTCTCCTGGTGTTTGAAGAAGTTATGTGATTAACATTTTATTGAATCTTTTATTAGTAAAAAAGATTTTCTGATGCAACTCAAGACACCTGGTACATCATTTGTCTCTTGGAGTTTTCGCTGTAGTTCTTTGAAGTTTTTTAATTGTGGATTTGTATTTAGCACTGAAAAAAATATTTATAATCAAAAAAAATTACATTTTAATGTAGTCAAATTATAAGGTAAAGTAATATTAGAAGTCACTTTGTAAAAAAAAACATTTTTGGATGTTAGTGGTAACAATCAATTTAACTGAAAAATGACAGAAGTCCTCAGTCCTAAAGGTTCTATCATTCAAATTAAAAGATATATATATATAAAATATTCTTACATATGAATTTGCATTTGCTGACATCTCTTTGTAACCGAACACTGTATTTTCCAGTGTCTTTTCTTGCCTCAGTAAAAAATTGTACAAATATAGTTTGGCTATCATTTTTTTTCGATTCAATAGTAAAATACATTTTTAAGAATTTCTTATAATATTTTTTTGCCATCAAAAATGCTTCATGCTTCTCTTTGATTTCTTGTATCAAAAGTTTCTGATCTGAAAAAAAAAGTACATGTAAAATATTTTAGTATGAGCACTATTTAAATTTTATATCAATTTTAAACTAAAGATAGCTAACACCATTTATCCGGTGTAGATAAGCAACAACTGCAAAATATCAGCCATAACAAACAGAAGAAGACCCACGGGCTTTAAAATAGTTGGTGCTGGCAGAAATGCATCTGGGCCAGCCCTTTATTTAATTAAATTGATTAATTCTACACTCAGTCATTTAATAGTTGTCTAGACAGTGCCTTATTGAAAATTCCTTTGATAAAATCCACATTAAAGTACATGTATGTGGTCATTAATAGCCCTAAGAGTAGCAGCATTTTCTATATTCCAAGTAATACAGTTGTTATAAAAAAAAGTCTCTTAATGTTTTGTAGTAGCCAAGTTTCCCCAAATATTTTGATTGGGCAAATACAAAACATTTTTGTAAAATACTTGTCCATGTAAAACGACTTAACCAACCTTGCTTAAAAGTTTCATATTGTTTTTGTTGTTGCTGAAGTTCCTTAAGTTTTACATCAATTTCTTGTTTTAAAGTTTTATTCTTTTCAATAAGATCCCTTAAATCATCATCGCTTTTCTGTGTAACATCTTTAGATGTATGATTGTCTGCTGTAAAGATATTTTCAAATGTTTTTAATGCACACTCTTGAAAGTTTTTCATTATTATTTCAAAATTTGTAAAGTTGCTTTTCTCGATATTGAGTATATCGAATTCATAATTCCAATTTCCTTCTACTGTACACATTTTTATAACTATTTTTCCTTTCGAGACTTTAAAAATGTAACTTTTATATCACTATTTGTTTAAAAATCAAATAAGCGTCAAATTTGAAATATAACGATTCAAGATAAGCAATGTTGCCAATGAAATTTTTTACCCGGCCGTGTACACTGTGTAAAAAAATGTATTAGTATGAAAAAATGTCATCGGAGGGAACATTATTAAAAAACGAAAAACGTTTCAACAATAACTAAATGTCACTAGTTTAATGTCATCAATGATATGCGATTAAATTGTTCCTCTTTGTTTATAAGTGAATCACAACATGTTTAAGGGTGAATCATTTAATTACAGGAGTCCTGGTTATTCATTGTTAATTAATGTTAAATAATGACAGTTGTTTTTATTACTTATTCTATAGCTATTTAAAATGAACTTATTAATGACAAACAAATTATACATGCGTAGATTGTTAGTGTCATATTCTATTTTTTATATTCTGTTCCAATCGTTAATTTTATATTGTGGCAGCACCGGAAGTCTGAATTCAAGAGCAGTACATTTAATTAGGTTGCACCAGAAATAAAATTACATTTTTCCGTTCCAGGTTTTCGAAAGAGACTTTTTTTATTTCTAAATATTGAAATAAATTAATGAAAAAGTTTTTAAATTGTCATATCGTTACCACTGCTCACACGTACTAAATACAAATTTGGCAATTTGCCATGAACTTCCGGTGTAAGATAAAGACACACGCGGATCTATCAAGAAAAGAACGCGAATAATTACAAAAATATCTAAAAAATTAAGACTTATTTAGTAATTTTACACAGTCTCATATTTAATAATGTCCAATAACGGTGCTCCGGATTCGTGGGAAAGTCAAGCCGAAGTCGTAGGTGAACAAGGTGCAAAAGATTCTAATGATGTGTCTTCAAAATTTTCCACGTTGAATGTGAATGCCCTGGAGTTCGTGCCTTCTTTTTGTCAGCCTTCAGAGGCTAGCGATAATTCTGAATCACCTACCACACCACAAAAATCTGAAAGCGATTCTACAAATTCTGCAGAGAGTCCTGTCCTAAACGGTTAGTCATACGACTGTCATTATTTATTTCCGTAGAAAAGTAATATAAAACTTTACCAGGTATAATTTTTTTTAATAATATCGATGACTGACATTATTTGAAAACTAAATTTAATTAAACATTCACGTCAACGTGTTGCCGATTCGACAAGTGATTTTCTAAATCCAGTTCTAACGGGTTATGTCGAGACACGCGGCGCGCGGCTCTGCTTTTACATCATTAAACTTTCTCTCGGAGAAGTTCCTTCAGTCGCTTAATACATTTACAAATGGAACACAGTAGAGGTGCGTTTTATTTAGTTTATTAAAGACTTATCGCAAATTATGCGTTACACTAAATATTTTATGTGCAAACATCGCATTTTCTCCCGTACAATCTCATTTTCAAAACATTTTGTAACTAATCAAAATGTTCTCGTAGTATCCAAATATTATTATTTTCAAATAAATTTAATTCGGTTCATGTATTTCCAACGTAACATATTTTTCAGGTATAACCTAGTTGAAATATTGTTTGACATGTTAACAAATGTGTCATATCATTGTTGAAACATTTTGTAATTAATAACTCATTTTGGCTCTTATTTTGAAAACCTTGTTAAGTAAAACATTCATTTTTAATGAAAATACTTAACTATTTCTTTACTTGTCATTCAATTGTAACTTTCACATACAAGATTATTTTGCCACATGGCATTTGCTTAATGATAGGGGTTTTGTCTATAACATCTAGTGCTTATGTGCTTAGCACAATATTGATAATCTATTTGATTTTTTTGTGTCATAATGGTAGTGTGAATGAATTTATAAGCTCTAATGAAATGTTTTATAACTTTTTACTCTTGGTATTTGATACTCCATTGCACACAAACTAAAAACATATAAATTCAGTGGAATTTTTTTTGACATTAACCGCTTTTCTGTAATTCAATAAGAGAATTGCTTAGAATCTGTGACAAAGTGCAGTAATGGTGTATTTTGCACCAGGTTGTGGTGATGCCAGTGAGAGTGGTGATGGTGGTGCCGCTTCAGCTTCGCCTCGGGTGGAAGAGCCACCTCCTGTTCCACCTGCAACAGTTGTGGTAGCGGCTCCCCTTCCAGTTCAATCTGACTCCTCTCCGACCATAGACAGTTGGGATGCTGATGCAGATGATGCTCTCTTAACCCCAGAAGACGGCAATGAACCAGAAGAAGAAGAAACGGAGCAACAGGTGCAGGCCACTGTAATTGCATGGATTATTTTACTTTACATTAACATTCCAGTTTCATAGTACATTGATATGAGTCATTTAACCTTATTGGGCATAAATTTTCCTTAAATTTTATTTGAGCATAACTTGTACATGCAAATTATATTAAGTTTCAGTCTTGCTCATTGTCTATTCTTTGATGTTATGTACTTTAATAGTTGTTTCATTTTATTGGGCTATAACTTGGGACTTGCATGTATAATTTTTTCCTGTTATTAATTTGTAGGACAAAATAAAATGTGTGACGGCTTTTATAAATAGTTTTTTGTTTGCAATGTAATTATTTTTAATTTAGTTGACAGCCAAGTGAGTGATAAAGTTCTTGTTTGCTTTTCATAATATCTTCAATCTCGTCATAGTTTGGTGTGTGTTAAAAAATGGCAAGGGTATGTTTAATTTTAAAATTTTAATAAGTATAAACTTTACAAATCATTTTTAATTCTTGGAAGTTTTCTTTTATCTTAATTATTACAGGGGACATATCTTATACAAACATTTTTTATCACTAGTCACATGTCATTAAGACTAATACATGTTTAAAAGTTGTTTGTATAAGCATCCATGAAAATTTTATTAATGCATTTTTCCTCTGAATATTTTTAGCTAAATCTTTATAACACAACCTTTTGGTACTACTGAGCAACAAGGAATGGAAAATTTTTGTCTTAACTTTGTCTTGTCTTTTGTCTACATGTCATGTTGGCCTCCATTTACATTGGGAGTTTTAGTTTTTGACTAATTATTAAATTATTTTTTAATTTGTGAACTTTCCAGGAGGATGGAGAAGCGGCAAAAAAGATACCTAAAAAGAAGCCAGTCAGAGTGGAAGACACCAGAAGCAAGAAGGAACATGTGAATGTTGTGTTCATTGGACATGTTGGTGAGTTTTTATCTATACTAATATTATAAAGAGGAAAGATTTGTATTTTTGTATGTATTAAAATAACTTAAAAACTACTTGGCCTATTTTTAAAATTCTTTCACTATTAAAAAGCTATGTTATTAATGAGTAACAGGCTATATTTTTTTATATCACGCGGGCGAAGTCGCGAGCAACACCTAGTGTTTAATAATGATAGAGGCTTTGCTTTCTGTAACTTCACGATAATTGCTTATTCACAGCATATGGACTTTATCAGTCCAATATTTTAAAAATTTCAAATGAAAATTAATTTTGGCATTTTTTTATCAATTAGCAGTTTTCATTAAATTTAGAAACAATGATTAGTCATAAATTTAATTGAAATAATGAGACAATTTGTTGTAGATGCTGGTAAATCAACAATTGGTGGTCAAATTATGTCATTGACGGGTATGGTGGATAAAAGAACATTGGAAAAATATGAAAGAGAAGCAAGAGAAAAGTCGAGAGAGTCCTGGTACTTATCGTGGGCGCTTGATACAAATCAAGAAGGTTTGTATTTTGTTTCAAACTATTATTTAATGATTTTTTACATAAATATCTAATGTTATTTGTTTAACATGGATTTATTGCAACTGTAATGCTGACATAATTTATATACATTTAATTGGGTGAGTAATATAGCCATAGAATGAAACCCGATTTTGTTAATTTCCCTGCATCATTATCGTATCGTAATCGTATCGTATGGTAATATATAGAACTTTTATAGGAATATAATACTGGCAATTATATAAACCAGTCCTTCACAAATAACTGTTACAATTTTTGTTCTTCACTAATATTGTAGTCATAGTAATTATTTTTCTTTGCACAGAACGTGACAAGGGGAAAACAGTGGAAGTTGGAAGAGCATATTTTGAGACTGATAAGAAACATTTTACAATACTTGATGCCCCCGGGCATAAAAGTTTTGTTCCGAACATGATTGGTGGTGCTGCGCAAGCAGATCTTGCAGTACTGGTAGGAATTACTTTAATTTTTACAATATAGCTGTACAGTCAGCTGCATAAATATTTACAATGCCTCAAAAATTTGTATAAGCCTTTAGTTTAAAAATGTGAATTTGATTTTCAAATATTCCAAATATGGATTAATGCCATTAATGTATTTGTGCAAAAGTACTTTTTTAATTAGAAGGCCTATACAAGATTCTAAAGTTTCATTAAAGTAAACATAATTAGTCTGCTGACTGTACAAGGACAAAATTACATAAAAGCAGTATGTTTTCAAAAATGATGCCAAGATTGATCACTTAATTATACCTCAAAGTGTGTTTTTTCCTTGACAAATTATTGATTGAACAACGACTTTCGCCTCAATGTCCAACAAAAATTTGATTTAAACTCTAAATGTTATTAGTATAGGCAACATTATGTATTCTGAATTGTAGAGTAAATTGTATGTTTTACAATTTCAGGTTATTTCTGCCCGTAAAGGAGAATTTGAGACTGGCTTTGACAGAGGAGGGCAGACCAGAGAGCATGCAATGTTAGCAAAGACAGCGGGAGTTAAACATCTAGTAGCACTTGTCAACAAAATGGATGATCCTACTGTAGCTTGGGAAGAAAAGAGGTAAATTAGTTTGATGATTGAATTGCCTTTTTAAGTTTATTTTAGACTAGCTGATGCCCGCGACTTCGTCCGCGTGGTATTAGAAAACATACGAACTAGCGCTTAATTGATTTTAATTTTTGGTTTATTCTGAATAAATAAATATAAAAAGTACTATATAAGACTATTTTAATGGTCACTAAATATATCTACTTCATCAATCTTTATTATTATTAAATGGTCTTGAAATTTTACCTTTTCTTCGTAATTTTTGTTTTCATAAATAGACCTTAATTTTACTGCTGTGGTACACTTCCTACAAAAAAATCGAATTTGGTGTTTTTCAAATATCTCTTTAAAATATAGATAGTTATAAAAGAAGAAATTCTTAAATTAAATTTAGTCATACGAAAGTTTTAAGATGTGTTATTTTCCCGCCCTTTTCACTTGAATCGTGGAATTGGCGACTCCGTCTCGAACTTTCACCTGTTTAATTATAGAAAATGATGTGAAAGGAAAATGATCCGTTTTCCCTATGCAATAAAGTCTAATTTCGTATGAAACAGCAATATAACGGTAGACCTAATGGCCGGGTACTACAAAACGCCTTATAGATTATCATCTGCTAATTAATATACTGTTTAAAGTTGACGTAGGTTTATGAAGGGCATTAAAATACCTAGATTACTGTGACCTCTGGGTCTCTGAGTGATATAAACTTTAAACAGGTCAACCTATTTTGGTTAACAATTAGTGCTACAAAGTGTAATTACAATGGTAGCGATGAAATCCATTTTCATGTGATACTGGCATAAGCTTTAAAACTATCTTTATTAAGCCCGTTACACACGTTAGCTTTAACAAAAGTATAAAAACTACGATATTTTGAATCTGTTAGAATCCAGTGTTTAAAATAATGATCTCTTTTAAAGTTGACAAAGTAAAAATGTAGGCACAAAATAAAGCCATTTGCCGAGAAATAAAAATAAAACATCTTTTTTTATTTATCGTGTCGCAAGATGTTTTGATATTTGTTCATTTGACACGCGTTATGACAAGGGTAGCCGCCGTTTCCAATCGGCAGAATTTCAATTTTCGCTATATTTGTTGTGTTTTTTTTATTAACACAATGTCGCCGGGTGATTTGGTACGCATCTGTGATCAGTTTATTGGTGTTTTTGAGCTCTTTGTCCCTTCTGTTCGTCAATATTGTTTATATATGTGTTTTGGGGTGTGCATTATATTCCCGCCTTGAATCAATAGACGTTAAAGAATCACATAATTATGTTAAATCGACGGCTCATATTTAAAGTGTAGGTTATATGAAACGCTTTATAAAAAACTGTTAAATTCTTTACGACGTACAGAAAATACTCTTCTTTCTAAAGTTATTTGAAATTCACACAAAAATTAGGATTTATAAAATTAAGTTGAAAATCATAGAATAGGGTGTAAATCGCAAAATAGTAACTTACGATAGTCTACGTAAAAACCACTAAATTATCTACTATTCGCCCGCGACTCCGTCTACGTGTAATCTTCTACATCTATGCTAAATTTCATCGAGGTCCCTTCGGCAGTTTAGGCTACAAACTCTAACATGGACGGATATTCCATCCAAAAAAACGTTCCTATATAGTAAGAAGTAAGATTTATGAAATCTTTGTGTTTATGACATTTCAGTTTAGTAAATAAACACATAGTCATATTACGTCCATGCATCTTGACCGTCCCTCGCAATTTCATGCCGCAATACATCGACGCTTAAGTTAACTGTATTCTACTGAATTTTCCCTTTCACGCACCAATGGACAAGGTATCTACAAATTGCTTAGAATTTGCAAGTAATTGTATCACAATAAGATGTTAATTTTCGTAGGGATATCTATGATTTCTTGCTTTAAAATATTTAACAATGTAACAAATTAAGAAGGCTCAAGCTGGACCGATGATTTGCATTTTCTTGCCAATAGAAAATTGAATCTCAACTTTAGGGACATTGTTATATTTTTCCCCCTTAGTAAGCAAATCACGGACTTTATCCGACATACAATATAATTCAACACTTCATAATATAGGTTTGAAGTTAAACTTGTATGAAAATGTCTTTCTGTACGATGAAAAAAGGCACTGAGAGACGTATTTAATACTAGCTTTCGCCCGCGACACTGTCCGTGTGCAATTAAAAAAAACAAAAGTGAGTAGCCTATGTGTTCTTTCTAACTATCCTCTACATCTATACCAAATTTCATCGAAATCCGTTAAGCCGTTTAGGCTACAAACTCTAACAAACATCCATCTAAACTTTCGCATTTATAATATTACTATTTGGTTGTAAATCTGGGATAGTCCTGACAAAAAAAAGACAGTTTAAATGATAAAATAATCGAAGTATACAGGAAATAAGCTCTAGAGTGTTCAACATCTTTGTTACTGTGGAAGGGCGACATAATATAAAATACACCATGTAATGCATCGATATATAAAGAATGCATTATGCATTAGAAGCACAAGTTACAGGAATAAGCGATTTTATTGGCACACATGTTGAAACTGTGTGAAATAAATCTGGAGTCGAGGAATTGCTAAAATATCAATTGAAAAAATCTTATATTTAGATAGATGAGTGTTAGTTATAAGATATCTCTAGAACGTCTCAAATTACGATAAAATTGTGTAGAATTAAGTAAGTAATTAAGCACAGATGTAGAACATTATCTAAAGAACACAGAGACTTTTTTGTTTTAATTCGGGCGGACATAGTTGCAGGCATAAGTTAGTAATAAATTGTACAAATTGATTTTGAAGATAATTTAGTAGGTTCAGTTAATATCAGTTTTACTAACAACTAAAGAGCCTGAGATTTACTGTAGTTGTGAAATTTAATGATTTGCACCACGCGGCAATATCTCGGAACGCAAGCGCCCAGGTCCCGAGCGTCCGACACTTTTTCAAAATCGTGACTCGCCCGGAGTCGCACCGTCACGACCTCTGTACCGTTAACAGAAACACCGTACTTCCTGCTCTCTCCTATGTACTATTTAATAAGCGTGAAAGAGACATGTGCAACCGTTTAAGACCCCGAAGGATAAGCCAGAGGCTCTTTTGTTTTTTGTTCTTGACGCATTATGATTTTGTTCCTAGGTTTTTAGTATTAGACTAGTCAATTTAATTTAAGGTTTGTTTAATTTCCTAAAATTTTCGATAGATGGCGTGACTCTGCATGTCATATAAGTGTGCTTGAATATTTTACATCCTTCAAACTTCAATATAATAATGTACGTCGATGTGCTCAGTATTGTGATGCAATACGTTGAGAAATAATTCTATAGATATTGCGTTATCTTATACTAACAATAACCATTGACAAGGCAAAATATTATAAAGACAATTAAGCTAGTAATTAAATTTAAATGCTAGAAACTCGACTGACTTGTTAAAATCGAGCAAGCCGAGACTATTATAAAAGTCTGTTTCTTTTATGTAATTTAACTCTCTTATTTAAATAATCCTTTAAATAACTATAAAATCGATTATGGGTTATTTTTTGCAAATTAATAATTCCACATGTTAGAAGGGACAGATTGTATATCTATACTAATATAATAAAAAGGAAAGATTTGTATTTTTGTAACTCAAAACTTTTAAAATTCTTTCACTATTAAAATGCTACCTTATCAGTGAGTAAAAAAGGATACAATTTTTTTTTCGCGTCGACGAATTTGCGAGCAAAAGCTAGTTGAATATCAACTCGTATTGAATGTGCAATAAGCTTAGTCTGAAATATTTTTATTGGAATAAAAAAATAAAAAAAAACATTTGAAACCTGTTTTAAAATAAGACGAATGGCTTAATTTACAGGGTGTCAGTAATTCTTATATTATAAGAACAACACAATGGAACAAATTATCTCGTTTGTTGCTTACTCGGAACCAAAGAAGATGCATTTGTCTCTGCTCCACTTGACACTCGACCATAGATAATATCTTTTATGAAAAGGTTTAATATGTTCCTTATCTATGTTAAAAATTGCTAATGTTTTATACATTTATAGAATAATTACAAATCAATATTTAGGATTGTGTTTTAAAAAGTTTTTTTTTTTAAGATTTTTTAGTTTGATGTAATTATACATTCTTAAGCTAGGCTATATAAGATAGGTTACGATTTGGGTTTGTTACGTTTCACGTAATTTGAAAAAAAAAATACTCAAATGGTTTAGTCATTAAATTAATTGAACATAACTATTGAACTGTTACACAATCCAGATTAAATTGAAAGTTCTACCGCAAAGCGCTCACATCGTAAAGTTGTGTAGACTATGTCCCCTACTATCGGTTCTCACATAAAACTCGACAGGTTGCGATTATCCGCCACCATGGGACGTGACGTCTGCCGGTTTCCGACGAGCGATACTTTCGCTAGCATGCATCTCTTCCGATATCAATAGACTGTTTCAATTTATCGACATTTTACAATGTAACAATGTAACGTTTAAATTATTGTCTAACCTTAATTTTTAAATCGATTTAAAAAACTGAGACAATTCAATGTATGTCACAAATCTATTTTAATGAAATATATAAAAAAGCAATTCTTCTGAAGTATTAATTTATATTTAAGTAAATAAAAATATGTCATTTGACAAACGTAACTATAAAATCACACATTTTTATTAATACACATCTACGTTAAATTATAAGATAAAATATTGTATATTCAAAGTGGATCAACAAACGAATATGAACATAAAAGGGAAAATATTTAAAAGCGCGGTACAGTAGTTCAAAGCATTGTACGCTGTCACTGGATATCCAACTCATGAAAGGAGTTACTAATACATTCACTACAACACCGACCAAACTAACTTGATCCCCCGTGTCCGCGGCATTATCTAATATCAACATAAAAGCGAGTATTCAGTTACGCTGGCCAGGTACGCCCGAGGGTACTATGAATATGCAATGCCAATAAATGTAGTTTTATCCGCGCTAGTAACTTTCTCCGTTGACGGCCAACTCCGTCGTCACACCACGACTAAATATATTCTAGATTATCGTGCATTCATTATTTATGACTTCGAGAACTTGTAGTAACGAAATGTCAAATCGTTTTAAAACTTTAATCTATAGTGTTGTCATTAATTAAAATTAGATTTTTTTTATTTTATTGCTCTATGTATATTGAGTTGTTTTAATTAGTTCAGTTTAAATTTCGATAGTAATTTTTGTTGACGTAAAGCTTTGCTCGTTTCTTGTCTCGTAATTAAATCTAGGCATCGGGCGTCGTGAATACGACACTGCAACACTCCTTTACGGGGAGATTATTAATTATTACAAAGTTAAAAACATAAAAGGAAGTAGAAATAGAAATGAAACAATGTTAGTTTTAATAAATTACCGAAATGTATTAATGAAAATAAATTAGAAAATTATATACATGAAATAAATAATGTTATGACGTATGTACGAATTAATATTTACATATTAAATATTTTCAACTTATTAAATTAATATCACTATCACAAATATTCCGTTTCATTTAGAGAACAATAAGTCGCTGACTCCCCGTGACGTCAGTTTAACTGGATTTCAAGGAGCGTGAGTTATTATCCCCGAATACAACTCGATTGTTAAACGCTCTACGACCCGAACGATCTACTCTTAATGCCAAACGGCAAACGCAAACATCCACCACCCCAAATGGTCAAAATCCCTTCACGTAACGTCAACCACCTTGATCTGACTTAAGCTTACCGCTCCCACCGTCCCAGATCTTAAAAGATGTACTTGGCTCAGGTATCCGAGGACTACTAGTATAGTTTGGAGGAAGGCGGGTCGGTGTGGAAAGGAAGCTGCCGTAAGATAACGAGGAGTTGACGCCCAAAGACGTGTCAAGCGTTGAATAGTACCCCGAAGAAGCGGCCGAGGGTGGCGGTGGCGCTGGCGGTTGCTGGACCCGAGCAGCTTCGGCGTACGCGTCCAGGTGAGTCCTCACCAGTACTAAAAGTTCACCATAGTTGGTTACAGAACCAGCAGCGCCCGCCACCCTGTAAAGCAACAGCCGCGCTTCCCCGAAAAGACTGTCCAAAATTTTACCTGTCGTGAAGAGGACGATCGCCTTCAGACAGGAGTACTCCGCCGAGTCCACGTGGAGCGCTTTCAGCTTCTCCACTTGCTCTTGGAAGATTCGTATGTGGTCCATGAAGGCGACCACGCGGTCCGCCGCCATGGGCGAGGCGTGCAGGCCCGCGGCGGCGAGCAGCGGCGCCACGTGGAGCGGCATCGAGCACTGGGATGCGTTCAGGACGAATAACTCCGACCACACGAGTCTTAGTAACGCGACCTGGTCGGTGACCTGGAGGTCGGGGAAGAAGGGGATGTTTCGCGCCCATTCGACGGCGGAGAAGAGTAGCCTCGCTGCAAGCTCGCAGATGTTGTCAATGCCCATGACATTAGTGGGTTGAACGCACTGGCCATAGCGCGAGGTTGGGTAGGGCTCGGCGCGGAGTAGTAGTGATATGTAGGATGAGAGGTAGGGGTGGCTGTTGAGGCCGCCGGCCGGGTCGCCATTGGTTAGGGCGAACTGGCCGGGTAGTGCAAGTCCCGCGGGTTGCGTTGGCGGGACTCGTCCTCTTTGTACCGCTGAAACAAAAGAAAAACATATTAAGAATGATTGCCTTTTATCACTAAACATTTTTTTATCTAATTTAAATGTTACTTGTAATAGCTGTCATAGTTAATGTTTAATTGCACATAATGAATTCGAAATATGTAAAATAATAATAGTAAGTAAATGAACGTATTCAATAAAATCGAAGTGTTCGAGCAGTAGTTGGCAATTAGCATGCAAGTACGTCATTATGGCGGCAACGTAATGGCTCGGTTTATGGTCTCCTAACAACTGTCAGACGAATGGCGGGAAACGTAAATTAATATGGCGTCCCATTGTGACGTCTTCAGACACTTTTGTGTGTTTGTAATTACTTTATGTGTTGGGGATTGCTTATGAGTTTCGTAAACAAATATACATAGTCGACAAGTAATAATGTAATAGAATAATTATATATTTACTTCT
>JAOCNA010000013.1:507744-523040 GCA_026546675.1 Papilio helenus | reverse complement strand
TACTGGGCCGATTTTAAAAATTCTTTCACTGTTAGAAAGGTAATTTATCTGTGAGTAACATGGGCTATATTTTTAAATTTCACGCTTGCGAAGTCGCGAGCAACAGCTAGTAATTTATATACCAATGTTAACGCCAACTGACACACAGAGTTAACCTGTTAATTAATTAATCGAGATAATTATTTGCTCTGCTCTAATTTTCATAACTTTCATAGTGACCTAAGTGCGCTTAAAATATTAATAAAAAAGGGGATTTCCCTTTAATTTATAAATCTCCGATCAAGGTCACCTGAAGGTCTCCTGCGGAATGTAATTTATGATTTTACTTTCCGAACTAAATTACTTTCTGTTCTTTTTATACTTTAATTACTTAGCACACGAACTAACTTGTCGTTTCCTTTTATGTAAATTTGATTGGATTTTGCTTTTTTCATTACATCCCAGCACCTGATGTAATATTTTATTCGAACATTTTTAATGAAATCTCGTAAAAACTTCGAGGTGTGATTTTGTTAATTGAAATTATACTCGTCTATACAGTAGTTCGGAATTTGATTTTAATAAATATTCCTTTGTTTAATATAATTCCAACGGACGCCTTTTAGAGATTTACATTTTCGAATTAAATCGAAGAAAGAAAATCATTTAAAACGTGCAAAATGTTTGTATTACTTTAATTAGAAAATTATCTATAGAAGATTTTCTAAATCCTAAAACTTTCAGTATAACCTTAAAAGATCCATTTTCACTTTATCTGTTGGTAATTTTCTTTAAGAGCCCACCTCTCGATCACTTACCCTTGAATAACGAGGGGATGCAGTCAGCTTATACCTTTCCTGAAGCAAAACAAATTACAAACATTAAACACTATCCTAAGAAATAGCTATAACATCTTAAATTTCAGTTCAGATAAAACGAGTTTCATTTTTCCAACTAAATCCAGTTATTTCTCCCTCTAAACTCATTTTAAATTGATTTTACGAAAATGGTTTTGACATTTTATAATTGAAAACGTGCTCAAGAATCCCTACTTTTACTCTTTTCAATAATAATTAAGGAAAAGAGGTGATTTTAAAGGCGAGTGACGTTAGGAAAAATAAATGAAAGCGGTTTCCTTCTTTCTTTTTGTTGGAATTTGAAATGAAATTACGAGTACATTTAGTGCCCCGCGACTCCGTCCGCGTTATTAAGAATAACATTTATGTAGCCGGTGTTCTTCTAGACAATGCATTATGCCAAATTTCAACGCGATCCGTTCAGCAGTTTAGGCGACAAACTCTAACAAACATCCATTCATCTAAACTTTCGTATTATTTGTAAGATTATGGAGATAAGTGAGATTAAACCTCTTAAGTGCTTGCTTTTAAAGTGTCACATCTTCGCCCTTCTTATAGAGAGTGTCATCGAGACTAAGCCTCTATCGATCCTTGTTCGGGGTAGTTCTAGATATTTTTTATACGGCAAACGAACGATTAGTACATAGGTGAATCCACAACACCAGAGGAACTGCAGATGCTTTTCCGTCAAATATAAGCTTGTTCTATTTATAACAAGAATATACTTCAGACTAAATACATTAAATAATTATTTAAGATCAAGTATATATGTTGACATCCTAGTCTAGAAACATCGAATATATCTTTAACAAATATGAGAACACCTAAATACTCTAATACAAAGTTGCAGTGGTTTGGCCGGCCACCATGACAGTCTGTGCTCGTAAGTTACGCTGCACAATGCGCTTCATGCGATAACTCAACGCCACGACAAGATTTTACTATCACGTGCAGAGCGCAAGTTAAATTTTGTTATACTTGTATGAGACATATGAAACTATAAGTCAAGACCTTTGTGGAGAATTTTGGAAAAGAAAGTGTTATCTATCTGCATGGTTAAAGCTGATGAAGTCAAAAAGTGGTGTATGGATTTTTGTAAAAGTACACCAATAGATGGCGTTAGGGTTCAAGGACTCATCTTTAAAAAGGTTTCGTGTAATCTAGCAGAAGTAACGATCATTATTAAAGAAGGAATTCTTCAAATATTACTTTATATCGACACAGAAGTGGGTAAGATATTAACAATTGAAAAAAGCCTTCTCCGGTCGTCCCTTTATCAAACATAAGCCAGTCCTGCCGTTTGATTGAATTAACATAAAAACTTTCTGGCCTGGCTTGATAAATTTATCGCTATGGATTTTTCGCTCAGATAAAAAACCAAATTAAATTTCGTTCCGATCCTATCCTGGTGCGGAATTTGTTCAATTTCTGGTTTGTGGAAATTAAAATAATACTATAAAACTCAACTGATTCAATTTAAAAAAGCACTTTTGTTTTCTATGGCTTAGTTATTACTGTCTGAAACGAGAAGTACTTATTTCAATTAGTGTTTTAATACATCAGAAGTTTTATGATCATTATGTTATTCTACGAAAATTAAGATTAAAAATATATTCATAACACAAGCAAACGATTTTTGACTTCCTAAAATGTACAAAATAGACGTTTTACCGCTTTTTTAAATCACAACGATTTCATTTGTATTCTGCCATTTAAGTAATAAACAAAATTCTGTCCTATCTACAAATTACGTTCGTGTTTACGTGAGATGAGGAAGAGGGGAGGTACGGGGGAAGTGGGATATATAAAAACTGCGTCCTCGTAACGCGCCGGTCATTAAACAAGATCGCTTTCATAATTGAATTAAAAATTCCGACACGAGTGTCCCCTTTTAGCCGTCTCTACGACCCTCACAGTTTAAGATTGCTATTAAAACCGTGTAAGAACTCTTGAATACTTCGGGAACTGAGTGATTCTTTATGATTCTTAGTTTACTTTTTTGTTAATGTTAGATTTATTTTTAATGTGACAGCGATTTGTCTAGTAGTACTTCGTAGACAAGCCTTAGGCAAGGCCCTGAGGTCTGTAAACTTAGTATATTACTGTGAAGTTAAATACGAGGGGTTTGGAAGATACCGCAACCGCCGCTGCGTCGTGATGCTCCGCAGGGATACTGCAAGTACCGTATTCACTTTGTCAGGGGACTAGATCATAGTATATTATGTAACTAATAGAACAAAACTTTATATAACAATATACTGTTGTTTAATTTGTACATATTCTATTTTTCAAGATACATTTTTACACTAAATAGTAAGATAATGTTCATTTGTTTTTCATTCTCAAAAAAAGGAATTTATCAATTCGTTTGTATCTTATTTTGTGTTTTGTCGCATATCTCTGCCCCTGGTGGACATATTAGCAAATTTTTTGTTTGTAGGTGGTTCTCATGTACCACCACGTCTTTTGTACATTGCTGCAAGCAAAACATTTAAACAGTCAATAGGTAGTGACATTTGAGTTGGCTTGCAGCCAAAAAAATACTTAAAAAGGGCGCGCTCGATAGTGGTTACGATGGCTTAATGGCAAGCACTTCTTACAGAGTGCCTTACACTCTAAACTCAGTATAGAGTTTTTGAATAAACGTTAAAAGTATTCTTTATTAAGTCTTAAAATATTTAGAGTTCGCTGATCTCTGTTATTAAGTTCGGTTGTAAATCGCTAATCTAAAACTCTAAATTGTGTAATTTTACTTTGGATTTTTTTTGTTTTAGATAAACAAATGACTGTTGAATGAAAGTAATTTTATTTTCTATACGATCTTTAATTACACGTTGATCTCTCTTTAGAATATCAGAGATGACAATATGTATAGCGGATCATAGCTCTCAGTTAAACTAAGTAAGTTAAAGCATTAATTGTAACAACAGGCTGCTATCGGCTAGCTTATGACATCTGTCGGGATGTCAAGTGCGGTGCGGCCGGCGGCGTTCTAAAGATAGCGAGCAACTTGCACCACTATTGCTAACTTGAATGCCAGATTAGACTGGTTTCCTACGTAGATGTTACTAACAGGCAAATACATACAAACGGATATGAAAGTGAAACTTGGTCTACCGTTTCTTTACGAAATTATATAAGAGACTTTAGATTTTTTAAATAATTAGTTTAGATATTGTATCGCAAAAACTAAATGAGCTTTTAGTAAAACTGTGTTACGAATTAATCTCAACGCGATATCTAAAAATAACTTCAAATTCTTTCCAAACTCAGTCGCCAATACGAAATGAAATTTCGTTGCAATTCAATTAGAACGAATGCCTTGGAATTTCGCTCACTTCTGGCTTAGTGTAATAATTTCGTAGCGACAGCGTAGAGCTTTTACCTGCTTCAAATTTTCAGGCGTCTCTTCAAGCTTGTAATCGTTGACAAGTGACATGTTTGAAAGGGGTGTATACGTCGCTACCATTTTAAGTTGTAATTTTTTCTACCTCCGAGAAATAAACCAATTTTGTGAGAAAGAATTATGAACTTTATTAGTTAGTATTTTAATTTGTATCTTCCGATTTTGTCATGTTTGTTTTTGTTTTTTTTTTTTGCTTTTTTTTGTTAATTATGATTGTGTTGTAGTGTTGTTAAGGATTAAATGTTATTTTATTTTATTTATTTTATATGTGCAGGTCATTAATTTAGTTACCCATGATACATCATAGATTTATTTAAATACATATGAAATATATTATGGTCAACGCGAAGGTTGATAGAAGAGCGCATAAATAGATTTTATTGTTGTTTAAAATAGACATTTCTGGTTAAGTGTAACCGCAACCTAATATTTTAGTGTCGCCCGATAAAATCTATAAATACTACCGCAGACGGCAAACTTCTCTAATAATACAAACAAAAGACGTAAAAGATTGAATAATAAATGATCTTTTAGTAGGTTAATATGAATTACCTTCGGAATATAAAATTACAGGTATTCATTTGTTTTCATAATTAAAATAGATTTTGTTTTTACGACCTAAATAGTTATTTTTGTGTGGTTTTTGTAAACCGTAACACAAACTTAAAGCTTTCTCCGAATAGCTATTAGAAATGGTAGTAATTTTCAAACATTTTACTTAAAATTAAAATCCAATTAATTTCTTGATATCGACATGTTTGATAACAATTACATTTTGATGTGATAAGACTCCGACTTGTAAGTATATGTGTTAAATTTTAATTGTTTATATGTGCAGAGTGCATGCAGGAAGGCTGCACGGACTGGGAGGGCAAGCCTGTGGCGCACGGACTGCTATACGTGCCTGGTCCGGGTGCCTGCTCACTCTGCGTCTGTTACCACGCCGAGCCCATGTGGTGTAAAGCCATCTACTGCGACCCACCCTATGTTAGTAACACCTTCATAATAAATAAACTATAAGTCAAGACCCTGATGGGGTCGAAAGAGTGTACTAGTAAGTGACAATGCATTCCACTTTTGAAATCTCCTACGCCATACTTTAACTAGAGAAACTGATGTCTTTTAATGATTTCTAAACAGTCTTATCTTTGAAAACTACACGTGAGGGTCTTAAGGAGTTCAATAAGTTCACACTTAATGATGCACTAAGTGTGACAATAAGTTGTGCAAGACGATGGGTAGCTTTCTCTAGAAAATATTGTACTAATACTTACTCTTCTATCCTTTGAAAGAAATAGATGTCAATATAAGAGAGTTATAAAATAACTCTAAATAGACCCAAGGTCTCTCACCGGTGGAGCAAAGTTATTGAATTTGCAGTAATACTATTTTTAGCAGCGCTCACTATGAAGGTAATCAATTATTACCGTATAGCAGAGGCATGTCGGGAAAGTATCTCAAGGCTGAAGGCCTTTAATATCGAGCGCTTGAAAGGACCAATTGTCCTACTTCGGAAACCGCTATATATGTTCTATTTTAGACAGATTGTAAGTAAATGTCCATACTCATCGGCTTAGTTTTTTCAACAGTTTTGTAAAAACTTCCGCGTTGGCGAGCGCTGTTGCGAGTTTGAATGCCTGGACCCACCGGGCGAGGACACGCGCTATCGGGAGCGACAGCGGCTGCGCGCACTCATCCTGGCAGGCAACTCCTCAGCAGTCCAGCTCAGACCCTCGCTTAGGATCCGAGCTGGTATCTCCCTGCTGGCAGTCGCCGTCGCTAGATTCGTTTGAGACAAGGAACTGTGAAAGTATGAAAATGTAACGACAATAAATGTCACGTATGTGAATGTGCAAATCATTAATGAAATTAACTATTTAAACTTATCAGACTATTTTCGATTTTGGGGTTTAGTTTTAATTTCAACCGTAAACCAAAAATTGAGACATTTATTTCTACAGTTTTTAATTCAAAAATATTAAAGTTGGAATAAATTTTATTGATTTGTGTAAATGAAAATGGCCGACCAAAAGCGAACGGATATTGTGACCATAGACGAATTTATCTACAATACAGTTAGACTAGTCGATGTGGTTCGTTAAATGGTCTTCAATGTAAATAGTCGATATAATTTCTGTCGTACATTCAATAAATTCCAAATGCCAAATTTCCTCTTATACCACTTTACCTCTTGCTGCTAAGTCAAATATATTTAATAAAACACTTATTTAGAATTTTTGTATATGCAAATATTTCTGCAGACAAAATAGCTTTTACCTTTTGCATGCATTCGTAATTTTATGTAAAAATGTTCTTAATTCTAGAAAAAAATGACACTAACATTCAACAGTTTAGCAATTTACTGAAAATCGATACAATAAATCACTGTCCAAATATTGTTTACAAATAATTATAGAACGTAAATTTAAGCATTATTTAAAAATAATTTATCTTTATTCCAATATTTGCTGAAGAATTATTAATTCTTTTTATTTCTTTCGACTAGCAACACTAAGTTATTTACCGCCATTTTGACATTATTTCATTTCCCGCGCTAGGTCCCGCGTTGAATTCTTCAAAGATAATAAATAAGATATGAATAAAATTTTGGACCAATTTTATGTAACCCAGTAGCCAATGTGATGTTTATTATTTCCCGATAAATTGGATGTGACAAGAAAACTTATTTAATTATTTATTTATTACAAATGTGAATTATCTTAAGAAAAAAAAATGCAATTTACTATTAAAAAGATATCATACATTAAGTAAAAATTTACTCATAGAATTCTTAAAAAAAAGAATTAATTAAAAATCATTTACAAAAATGGCTAGATATTACTTTAAATACTATGGATGGTCCTACAAAGACTTAGTACTAAAACATAGTCAAAAGTTGTAGCATTGTGCTTTCGACACAAACAACAACATCCATTAGGCGATTACGTCGACATTTTGGATTTAAAAAGTTGTCTATGCCAAAAAATATATCATATCTGGCACTCTTTTGGAGTACTTCATGTTAACTTTATTAGTACTAGAATATCAATTAAATAACACAATATGTCCAAATAATTATGTAGTTAGACACATTTCAAATTATAGCTTTAAATTACTAGATCATATCATCGGCTATTTAGAATTTAATATAGTGCGAACACTATGATATTAGCACTGACTTCTATATTCCAATGGACAGGCTATAAGCTATTGTGTTTTGTGCCTAATTGATTTTCGCCATTATAGAACTGACGGAACTTCAAAACTTCAAGATAATCGCCAATAGCCTAATGGTTTGGGGTTCGAATACCACCATTAAATTCTCGTGAACCATATCCTAGCACAAGTCTAGAGTTTAGTTGGAATGGTTAAAGGAAATATTAGTAAATTAACAAAAATCTAGTAGTAATAAAATAAAACATAGAGATGGAATTAGCTGACACTAAAATCCACGAGCTCTTTTAAGTCGGCACGAAACAAAAGCTGTCAGTTCCAAGTAGCGACCTGTCCAGCGGTATTTCTATAGAAATCAGTGTATATTAGAATTATTAAAAATTATTTACACTTCTATGTATACACAAGAACTTTATTATTATAAAATTAAAACAATCACAAAATACTTATTTACTTTCACTATGACTATTAATAATTAATAATTTATGAAGTAAAATTACTCTTTTCCCTTACTAATAATTCTTCAAGTTATAAATAAAATGTAAATAATCTATATCTCTTATGGCCTATTGATTAGTTTCCAAACATCTCTTATTTTAAAATAAAGAATTAACAGAATATACAAACACATTTCATGATTAAAAATATTTTGTGGTAAAATCTATTACTTTTAAAAACATTGTATAAGATATTATAATTGTACGTCGCAAATAAATAATTAATTGTGATAACTTACTCGTTATATTTCATGTATTTAATATGTTTATCGAATCGCATACGCTGAGTTTTAATATATGTTCACGGCGAGCATTCATGCAGTCAGTACGCATTTACGGGGAAACCAGCGAGCAACGAGTCGCTCGATGTGGATGGCCTCGTAACATACCGCGTAACATCGGTCATTAGTTGGTTTACCTTTGCATTATTATCTGTTTTTTTTTTCTTCAAACATTACGAAATGGTTGTCAATTTTGTTGTCATACAGATACAATAATGGAGACTCGCCGTAAAACCAGTGTTAAAAATTAAATATAGAATTTTATGCGTTTCAAATTGGAATGTGTATATATTAAAAACAGATTAAAAAAACGTTTTTAAAAATGAGTTTTTTAATCTATAGCTTCAAAGAATAATTTC
The DNA here is from genome assembly GCA_026546675.1 of Papilio helenus. Lineage (NCBI taxonomy): Eukaryota > Metazoa > Arthropoda > Insecta > Lepidoptera > Papilionidae > Papilio > Papilio helenus. The sequence goes on along the minus strand of JAOCNA010000013.1, from coordinate 514,487 downwards.
GCAGTTTTGTTTTTTTTTGTTAATAATCTTTGACTAATCTAGTCTAATGACTCGCACATTCTTATTTGAAACGTAGCTTCTGTTTTCATTATGATTTAATCTAAAAATTGTTTATCGTGGCAATGCAAATAACTCCAAATTGTATATTAACAGTTTTAATTGTCATAATTATATTCAATATTGATTTTTCAAATCAATAATTTTTTTATTGTTATAAGTAAAAATAAACTTTTAAGCATATAATTATTTATAACTAGCTCAATTAAATACTAGTCCAATACAAAAGTTTGTTTTATTACTCCTTCAGATCTAATTCATAATTCATTTTTGATTGGTTTGACCCAAGGAACACTATAAAATCTTTGATAGTGTACACGCATTTTCTGCATTAAGTATATAATCTATAATTAGTACACTAAGCGATTACATAACCAAAACAACTCTGAATGCAGCATTGATGTAAAAAACTAACATCGAGCTTATTAAAGCTATGTTAAATAATTATTCAATACGTTAGAAATTTAAATTGTATATAATTAGCTATAATTGTACACGCAAACATTCGTGACTGGTAGTGTACAGTCGTGCACGCAACGCACAAGTCAAAGTCGTTAAGTTGTCCACCTTTTTATCCTTTGCCTGCAACATTTAACCTGCAAAGTTTAGTAAAACCAAGCAGTCTTTATAGGGGTTATATTTGTCTGGAATGATGAGATTTCTATTAAAATAACTATTTTGCTTATTTTTTTTTCATAAAACTGTAAATGAACCATTGAAATGTCCACAAATAGGTTATTTTTAACAAAAGTTTTTGTCTTTTAGAACCAAAAACAGCGCTTCCAATCAAGTTAACGCAATTCATGCGTGTAATAAATCACAAATACGCCTTTGACTTTGAATGATCATAAATTGAGTAAAAAATGTTACACTAATTTTTCACTGCCCAACCTTCCTTTCACTCTATTGTTCCACCTTTATTCAGCGATTGTTTATGGATAACTGAAAGACCCATTTTTATAAAGCTTCGTATTAAATTATCTGAATATTTTCTGGAATGTTAAAAATTGTGGCTATGCGTCGTTCATTGCTAAACAGTTCTTTTTTTCAGTTAATATATTAATAGATTTATATGCATAATTCTGATTTTTAGTCACAGTATTCAGCCATTCTTTTATTTCATAAACTGTTCTAGAAGTTTCAACTTCGTTGAGTTAAACGGAACTTTTACGTACTAACAATTTACTAACATGTTGAAAAACAATTAATAATATTGAGTTTTGAAAAGGACTTAGATACCTAGGATGATCATTTGTTTAATTTAAAGATAAGTAAAAACATAACCCGCACTGAGCCATCGTGTTTGACTATGAAGTCTCCCCTAAATTATGATAGGCTCCAAGGCCCTCGGTGGTAGGTGCTGATGAGTTGAATTATTGTAATTTACAATTCTTCAACTCACGTAATACTGTGATAGCAAGAGATGACATTTATTATCAACTTAAGTTCATCTAAGTAGTCATGTAAATAGTTGAATTTATCCGTAAGCATTTAACTTTCCACTTTAACATTTTCAAGTACATCATTAAAAAAATAGCTTCTGCGAGCGCTCGAGAAGTTAACAGCTTGAAATATCAGTGGCTCATTACAATGGAAATGTTTGCGGAACGAGATTCTCGCTGCAAAATTTGCATATTTATAAATCTATTTGCGCAAATTGTTAGCTGTAACAAGCGAAATGCTCATGTTTATGTATTGCGTCAATTAATTTAAAGGCACGATTTATTTTAGAATTAACCTAAATCTAATTTCTTTCTTATTCTTGCTAATGTTAAAAATACGAAAGTTTAGATGGCTAGATAAACATTTAAATTTTAGTGTCTCAAAAACTATAAAAAAAAAGTTTCCCGTATGCATTACATTTGCGTAACACAGAACGTAATAAAGAACATTGTGAATGAAAAGAGATAAGTTGCGCTTAAAAACACCGCTTGTGCGACATTTTCCGCCTTTCAGTGCTTTTGGAACGCCGAGGTTGCTTTTTATCGCCAGACATTTGCTGAATAGATTGAAAGAGGTCTTTTATGAAGTAAAATCTCCTTTTCATTTCACTTTTCGGCTCAAGAGTTATAAATACATTTTGTTTATATTCACAGAGACGAAACATCTTTCGTGGACCTTCCTAAAATATATAATTTTTAGTTTTGAAAAAAATCTATTTAACTGTAAGGTACTTCTAGAGTCGTAAATGAGACATCATTTTGCTTCTTTATCAACAAAATGATAAATAAATCGTTTTTCTGCAATCCACCAACTAAATTTTTTTTAGTATTTCCCCAAAATGCGGGAGAAATGAGTGGATTTGGTAAATTAAAGCAAGACTTCAAGATAAAGAGCTTCACAATTTCTTTTACAAAACAAAAAGGTTTTATTGATTTATTAGAATCATTTTCAGGTTACTATTGTCAATAAAAAATCATTAATAAAATTTTAAAAAATTATTTATTTCTTAAATAACAATAACATAAGCTAACATAGGAATGATAATATTCTACCATCTCAAACCCTGATCATGCAAATCCTTCTTCGCTTCCAAAATTTCAGCTTGGAGCTCTTTGGCTGCATCTTCACAATTATTAAACGTTAACACTCTGAAAAGTACAACCAAAACTGCATACAACCCAAACAATATGATGAATATTATTGGTGATATTACAATAAGGTTCATGTTCTGTTCAATAAATGGATGTTTAACATAACCTCCAATTAATGAATACCACACAGCAAATGCCGCTGAAGTTACTGATATCCATTCTAATAATTTTGTCATGGTTCTGAAACAAACACAATGTTTGTAAAAAAAATCAATTAAAAGTTGTTGAAGTTACCATCTAGCAACAACCTCATAAAAGGTATAATCATAAGGTCAATCATATCTATGTAATCTATATAAATACAATAAAGGCCATTTTTCAGTGCAGAACTAACTTTGGCATTAAACAAAGAATATAAACACTCAAAAGATATAACTTCGAATACCATGCTTTAGTATAAAACAATAGAAAATATATTGTATCTATTGTTCCTATCTATCTGATTTCACTTCGTTTTTGCAATGTTTTTGTAGACCCAAGCCACTTTGTATCAGAGAAACAATAATCCGGCGAACTGCATTACATGTTTATAACTTTTGACTGAATTTGAATATTAAAACTCGGTTTTACTTTGCAAATTGAATATTCCTTACCTTTCCTGATCTTCATAGAACGTGAAAATAAAATATAATTATCTAGTGAGAGTTTTAAATAATTTTAATTTGGATAAATCATTTGACAATGACATGTTTTGGGACCTGTCATATGGTGTCATATCATTGCGTAACAATACGAACACAGAAAAATCATGTATAGCCTTATGAAATAAATGCAGAAAACTAGGATAAGGCCGGGCTTTGAATGATTATTTCGTTTGATGTTGATATTTTTCCTTTAAAGTTTCTTACTTATCCACACTCAATTTAAATAGATAATAAACGGTTATAATAAAATCATGTTTTCGAATCTTCACGTGTTATAATGTTATGTCAATGTCAATGTGAGTTGTCAAATGATTTTGACGTTTTTCTTGTAAACTAAACAATTTCGATTTGTTTTGATTGCAAAAATTAAATAAATCAGGACCGTGGTTTATTTTAACGTTATATCAGTTCCAGTAGACATGAATGAAATAGATGATAAGTTTTACTACGTGTATAGTTCATCTTTGGACCATAAAGTGGAGATCAAAATGTAAGTGCTTTTATTGTCTAGAAATCGCATTTTTGTCTTTTCATTGTTGCTTCATATTATTTCGATCAATACTTTCAATGCTTTCACTTCACTTAGTTTAAAGCGAATATTCTAATGTCCTTGACTTTTTCTAACACAGTGGCACCTTAGAAGGTAAAAGAGCAAAGCCTGAATATGACAAACTACTTTCGGATCCTATGCTCAAGTTCTCCGGCTTGTACCAAGAGGGATGTTCAGATCTTTATGTTACTTGTCAAGTATTGTGTGATGGACTACCCCTTGCGCTGCCAGTTACTACATCATACAAAGCATTTACCAACCGATGGAAGTAAGATTATTTATTGTTTTCTTAATATAAGATGTATTGTTAGTCTACCATTTTTATATTATTGATTTATTGATATGAATAGCTTTAGTTTTAATTTACTCAATTGTTTTTTCTATAAAAGAAGAGACAAGAATGTCTAACTCCAAGGTGATTTTGGCTATGGACTTCTACAGATGCATTGCCAAAGACTTATGTATACCTTTAATTAAAAAATAAATACTATTATTAGTAATTCTATCAGTTTTTTAATGTCTCATTTTCTTTGTGTTAACCATGTAATTCTTTTTTTTTTACAGTTGGAATGAATGGATAACATTGCCAGTGTTTTTTAGTGATCTCCCAAGAAATGCTATTCTTGCTATGACAATATATGACTGTGCTGGTCCGGGCAAGGTGATGATTGTTGGAGGAACCACTATATCATTGTTTGGCAAACATGGAATGTTAAGACAGGTATGAGGCATTCATCATCACCCCCATCTTCTTTCTCTAGATTGTTCTATACATTATTTCAGTCATCAGTCCCTTCTCAATCTTGAAAATGTTACACACTTATCTTACTAATATTATAAATGCGTAAGTTTAGATGGATGGATGTTTGTTAGAGTTTGTTGCCTAAACAGCTGAATGAATCTGAATGTAATTTGGCATAGATGTACACAATAATATGAAAGAACAGTTGTTTTTTTTAAATTCTACGCAGACATAGTCACAGACAAAAGCTATACTTATATATATATATACTTTTGCATTCGAAAAGTTTAACTTTTTGTACTATTTCACTTGTCTATGTAATGATTAGTAAATTTTATTACATGACTAATGTCAAATGTATTGCCACATTTTGTAGTTAAGAGTTAATTAGTTATGATAATAATAAATGTCATATTAAACACCATTAAGCTATATACTGTGGTTTTTTCCTAAATAAGATTCAAGAAGTCAAAAAACGAAATCATTGATTTTACTAACATTATAAATACAAAAGTTTTAATGGTTGTTTGTGAGAGTTTGTAGCCTAAACTGCTGAACAGATATAGATGAAATTTGGCATACATGTAGAGGATGTCTGGAAGAAAACATAGGCTTTTGTGTTTTTTTTTTAATTTCCTGGGACGGTATCACAAACGAAAGCAATACACTTTGTTATGTGTTAAAGAAATAGTGGATAAATAGAAATGATTGCATTACATTGTTTTTGTTTATTTAATGTAAGGTCGAAAGTTACGTATGTTGACTTTGATATCAATAATATTTATGATAATTTTCCAACAACCCCACGGGCATGTTATCTTATATTCTAAAATAATTACTCAGTACAATTTACTCATCCAAAGAGCACACACCTCTTTTTTTGTTTTTAAACAACACATTTTTATTTCCAACCAGTGTTATTCTTCTTAATATAAAAATGTGCAATAAAATGTCGTCTGATTTTATTACGAAAATAATTTATAAGAGTTTACGTGTTGAGAAATATAAACATTTTTAATAATAACTGGACTTTAGTCTTATAAAATTCGTTGTGTTTTTGTAGTTTCATAGTGATTAGTGTTATCATTTAATATCACAGTTTTTTTTAATCGAGGCAAAGATTTTTACATTCTCCAGCCAGAAAAAAAAAAGCAAAATTTTTCGGCCAGCCTATCAAAATGGGAAACTCTTTGAGTGCATTATCTCTGTGTAAAAAGTGCTATCTCAACTTAGTTCGTCGTTTCAAAAGTTTCCGTTTTATTACGAAGGGTATGTTTGACCTCCGAGTATGGCCGGGCGTAGAGGGCAGCGAGAGGACGCCAGGGAAAGCACCCGATCGGGGTAAAGAACAAATGCAAAAATTGGCCAAACTCGCTAAGAAACATAGGAATGGACATATGCCTAAAGTAAGTGAAAAAAATATTACAAATGCGAATTTGTTACCAATATCGTACACTAACTGTTCCCGTGCGGCTTTATTTACTTGATGTTGCTATGTCAAAATACAAATGCATAAATGACAAATAAGGCTTTTGACTAACAATTACCTTTATGCTGATGATGCTATTGGCTTCTAGTTTTTATCTCTTTCCTGCATGACAATTTTTTCCAAACTATTTACTCCCTAAGTTTAATAGCGTGAAAGCCTAAAGCGTGTCGTAAGTGTAGGGTTTAGTATTATTAAAAGAATTATTCAAAAATATACTGTGGTTGCTGACATCCTTTTGCATTGACGTAAAACTTCTTTGAGATTATAACGGATGTGGTTTTTTACTTGTTGAAAATTTGTACCAAATTTTGTATCACTTTTTAAAAAAAAATCTTTATCTATCGTAAAATCCTTAAAATCTACACTAATATAAAGAGGAAAGATTTGTATATTTGTATGTATTGAAATAACTTCGATAAACAATTGTAGATGGCTTCAGCGATGCCTTGCAGCCGGAGGCCCTTATGATCCAGGAGAGGAGTTGGATATAGACTAGCAATACTTGCACAATTTGAATTCTAAACATGAATTTAGTGGTAACCCCTGCACAGCAGATGAAAGGCTAGGGAAAACCCGCTCGTTAGTTGTAGGCTTGCACGGAAAAGGTCACTCCTCCACCTCGCAACGCGTTGTTTTCAAAGCAGGCTTCCAGGCTTCCAGCATTGCC
>JAOCNA010000013.1:372663-384230 GCA_026546675.1 Papilio helenus | reverse complement strand
AAGGAGGTTAAGGCAGAAAAACCAGAACCAATTGTAGTGTCTGAAAAGACCACTGTTGAAGAACTTGGCAAGGATAAAACACCAAGCCCTACCGATAAGGTGGTTAAGGGCGAAAGACATGATTCGCTTACTGTATCTGAAAAGACCACTGTGGAAGTAATCATTATAGACAAAACTCCAAGCCCTGTCGATAAGACCGAAAAACCAGAACCAATTGTGTTGTCTGAAAAGACCACTGTTGAAGAACTTGGCAAGGATAAAACACCAAGCCCTACCGACAAGGAGGTTAAGGCAGAAAAACCAGAACCAATTGTAGTGTCTGAAAAGACCACTGTTGAAGAACTTGGCAAGGATAACACACCAAGCCCTATCGACAAGGAGGTTAAGGTTGAAAAACCTGAACCAATTGTGATGTCTAAAAAGACCACTGTTGAAGAACTTGGCACGGATAAAACACCAAGCCCTACCGACAAGGAGGTTAAAGTTGAAAAACCAGAACCAATTGCTGGGTCTGAAAAGCCCATTGTTGATGAAGTTGTGAAAGACAAAACCTCAAGCCCCGTCGATAAGGCCGAAAAACCTGAAGCAATTATGGTGTCTGAAAAGACCACTGTTGAAGAACTTGTCAAGGATAAAACACCAAGCCCTACTAACAAGGAGGTTAAGGCTGAAAAACCAGAACCAATTGTGGTGTCTGAAAAGACCACTTTTGAAGATCTTGGCAAGGATAAAACACCAAGCCCTACTGACAAGGAGGTTAAGGCTGAAAAACCGGAACCATTTGCTGCGTCTGAAAAGCCCATTGTTGATGAAGTTGTGAAAGACAAAACCCCAAGCCCCGTTGATAAGGCCGGAAAACCAGAACCAATAGCTGTAACTGATAAGCTGACTGTTGACGAACTCGTTAAGAAGAAAACAGCATGCCCTATCGATAAGGCCGAAAAACCAGAACTCATTGTAGTATCTGAAAAGACCACTGTTGAAGAACTTGGCAAGGATAAAACACCAAGCTCTACCGACAAGGAGGTTAAGGTCGAAAAACCAAAACCAATTCCTGCGTCTGAAAAGCCCATTGTTTATGAAGTTGTGAAAGACAAAACCACAGGCCCCGTCGATAAGGCCGAAAAACCAGAACCAATTGTGGTGTCTGAAAAGACCACTTTTGAAGAACTTGGCAGGGATAAAACACCAAGCCCTACCGAGAAGGAGGTTAAGGCTGAAAAACCAGAACCAATTCCTGCGTCTGAAAAGCCCATTGTTGATGAAGTTGTGAAAGACAAAACCCCAGGCCCCGTCGATAAGGCCGAAAAACCAGAACCAATTGCTGTGTCTGAAAAGCCCACTATTGACAAAGTTCTAAAAGACAAAACACCAAGCCCGGTAGACAAGGAGGTTATCGCCGAAAAACCACTTTCGAAACAAAGTCTTACTTTTACAACAAAAGACGAAAACATTACAGTTCCTCACGAAAAAACAGTTGATAATGCTTTAATGGCTGTTAAGGAAACAACGAGTACGACAGTTTATGTTAATGGTCACTTCCAGTCACCTAAATTAAGTTTGGAAGATAACACAAAAGACACATTTGATTTAGATAGATGTCACTCTTTAAGTCCTGAACTTCAGACCTTATCTCCGAAAGATAAGATTTCACAGGAAGATCTCACCATTAAATCGCCATTCTCAAAGCAAATTAAAGAAACCGAGGAAATGCTAAAGAAAGAAAAAAGTTTCTATTCAGAATATGACATTGGATTCCAAAGCTTGAAAGACAGGGATGATAAATTGGGTTCTTTGTCTACGATCGATAGTGGAATCATTGATAGGGACAGCTTAACCCATACCTTAAAGCACGGCATCAGTTCTGAGGATATTTCAAAAGATGTCAGTGTTGAAGAAAAATATAGTTTTGAGACTTCAGAAAAATCTGAAAAAACGCTATTAGACCAGGCAATGAAAACGACTGGTGGTTATAAAGTAATAACTAGTGAATTTAGCAGCTACAGTGATTCATATCAATCTACAAGCAGTCAACATACAAGTTTTGTTGATAGCACTCAAGAAGGGCTATTGTCAGATGTGAATAGTAGATTATCTCAAGTAGAACACCAACGACAACAGTTCAATATTGATTCATTTGGTTCAGAACTGCACCGTGTTCATACCTCAGAACACATGAAAGATAAGTCAATTGATGGAACGCCAAAACAAGCTGCTGAATCGCAGCTTGTTAAAACTATTCATGCAGCATTTGAAGACGAAAGCATACAACAGGGAATTAAAACAGAAGATATCGAATACTTTAGTTCAAAAGTTGATAGAGTTTCAACTCCACCTACCGTACCAGTAAGTCCCCTACCCAAAGGATCTAGTACTTTACAAGACCTAAAATTGGCCGATGGTGTACAAGTCAAATATGACAAATTACAAGGAGCTGAAGAAACTATAACCAAAATTGTTCATGTAGGCGAAGACGTTTTAACCCAAAAAATTTCAACATCAACTGAGAAAGTACCGAAAACACTTAAAAGCGAAAAAGAAGATGAAGATTCTTTATCTTTAATGCAAACCATGGGAAAAATAAAAACAGAAACTGACACTGTAACAAAAATAATTAAAGACGGTGATAATGTGGTAACGCAAACTATTACTACAGTAACTACTAAAGAAATTATTTCTAGAGAAGATGGCACACCACAAAATGTTAAAACTACTATTGAGACTACTACTCTTAGTAAAAGTTCAGATGGATCAATAACGACTACCACAGATACTCAAACGTTACTTTCAGAATGTTCTTCTAGTCTTCGATCGACTTCACAGATGGATTTGTACGACAAAGAGAAAAAACTAGATAAGGTACACGTTGAGCATGGTGACGAAAAATCTGAATCAGAGTATAGCTATCAGACGCAAGAAAGTTATAGTGAAAAAGGATTTCCAGAAAGAGTTAAATCGAATTTTATCAAAGAAGATGAAGAAACTGACAGCAACATTGAAGCTATTGTTATAAATACTGATGTTAGCAAGAAAATTATAAAGGAAAATAACTTAGATATCATAGAAACGATTACTACAACAACAAAGAAAGAAACTATAAGAATCGATGATAACAAAAAAATAAGTAAAACCACAGTGGAAACAAACACGACTAAAGAATATCCAGATGGTACTAAAAATGTACACAAAAATGTTGAAGTTAAAACAGAAGACGTAACTGTTGCTTCAACTAGTAGTTTCGATAAATTACTTGCCAATTTCTCACTGTTAGAAGAACCCGAAGAAAATGTTTCTACTAAAACGGAAACAGTCACATATGATGATATTGTTATACAGCGTACAATATCAACAAAAACAATAAAATCTAAATATGTTGATAATGATAGTATTCCAAGGAAGTTAAAGACAGTTACAATAGTTACAACAACAGACGAATATCCCGATGGATCCACGCAAACGAAGATTGATACTAGCACCTCACTAGCACATATAGAGATGAAAGATATTGAAGAAACTTTAGATCTTTCAGAATACACGATAGAAGAAGACACGACTGTTGACGTACAACGACAAGAAAATAATGTAATTCTTAATGGTAAAAATGTTTTGCAAATCGTTACAACGACCACCACTAAAAAAGTCTTAAGTATGGAAGGTAAAGCAAAGAAAAAAGTAAAGACTATTATTGAAACAGTTACTGAATCCATTCTACCAGATGGAATAACTGAAGTTACAAAAGATGTAAAAACATATATTTCGGATTATAACACTCAGCCAGAAGATGTCATTCCAGGAGAAATTCCAGACGGATTTTTAAAAGTTGGAAAACCCCAAGAAGATACAAAAACTGAAAAAGAAACAATAACTGACTCAGGTGTTACCGTAAATAGAACTGTTACTGTTAAGACCACTATTCAAAATTATATCAATTCTAATCAAATGCTTAAAAGAATAAAGACAACAGTCCAAACAATTACAGAAGATGAGTATCCAGACGGTTCGGTAATTACTAAAACAAGTGAAAAAGTGTCTATATTAGATGAACATTTGGAAAACGACATGAGTAATTTAAAAGAAAACGAATTTAAAGACATTTTACAAAGCACTAGGGCTAATGAAATACTAAAAGACCTCATACCAATAGACGAACCTGAAGAAACAGAAACAGTGGAAAAAGAGGAAGTACTTGAAAATGATTTAATAATAAAACGAACGATATGTACTAAAATAGTTAAAAGTAATTATACGAATACGCAGAGCAGTTTTATAGTACAAAAAGTAGTAAAAACTATTACAACAACAGACGTATTTCCAGATGGTTCATCCAAGACTTCGGTAGAAACAACAACATCTATATCAAAAGTCTTTCCAGAAGAAGAAGAGGAGGGGGAGGAGGAAGAGGTGGATGAATATACACCAGAAACAGAAAAGGACGTAAAAGTAGAAAAAAGAACGAATGTTCTTATTAAAGATGGAGTACAAATTAAGCAACTCATTACAACAACAACTACGAAAGAATTAATAATAACTGAAGATTCAAACAAAAAAATTAAAACGACAGTAGAGACAGTCACCGAGTCCACATCACCAAACGGTTCTGTTGAAGTAGTTAAAGATGTCAAAGTATCTATATCTGATTGCGAAGAGGATAAGCTTGAAGAAACATTAAAGGAATTTATTGAAATCGGTAAACCTGTAATCACACAAAGTTCCGACTTGCAAGATGTTAATCAAAATGGTATCACTATATCTAGAAAAACAACAATTACAACAACAAAGCAAGAATACGAAAGAACTTCAACAAGATCGAGAAAAGTTAAAATTATTGTCGAAACTGTTATAGAAGATGAATACCCTGATGGAACAGTTATAACAAAAAGAAGCGAGAAAATATCGATTGCTGATGTTTTGCCAACAATGACATCTGAATCACTAGATGATGAGGATGTTCCAAAATCTCTTATTGATGATACAGAAATAGTTGAAGACACTAATGAAGAATTGGATATTAAGCAAGAAACTTTCCTACAAGGCTCGATAACAGTTAAGCGAACTATTACCACCAAAACAAAACGAGAAACTTTGGCTAGTGACGACCAAAATATTAAACGAGTACGAACTACGGTAGAAACCACTACCGTAGATGAATATCCGGATGGTTCAGTGGAAACAACAAAAGATGTTAAAATTACCATATCCGAATATCAAAAAACGACTGACAGCGATCTACAGGCCGCTCTCAGGGGTTTAACTTCCACGGGCAAGATCAAAACATCAGTTGACAAACAATCGAACCATATTTTAACAGAAAGTAATGAACGCATTACTCAAAACATAACAACCTACACAACAAAAGAAGAGTTTAAGAATTTGGACACAAGCGACATCGCTGTGAAAACTGTAACTGAAACGGTTACTGAAAACGTTCATTATGATGGTACAATTGAAACTACAAAAGATGTTAGAACACAAATCACATATCTACCGCCAGGCACTGGACTAGATGATTGGTCGCCGGAGGATTTAGAAAAAATTACCAGCAAACAACCGACAACGGTAGAAGATAAGCCTAAAATTGATGACTTAATTCTTGAAGACAAGCATGGAAAGAATTTAGCGGAAAAGCCTAAAAAACAACGTTCTCCCGTAGGTGAAATAACGACGGATACTGAAACATTTACAAAAATTATTAAAGAAGGTGATAACGAGATCACGCAGACCATCACTGTTGTAACAACAAAAGAAGTCATCACACCCGAAAAAATTAAGGTCACTGTTGAAACAACTACTGTAAGTAAAGGAAACGATGGTATTGTCAAAACTACAAAATCAACAAAAACAACAATTTCCGAAATCAAGGAAGAGTATGAAGAAATTATTGATACGGGGGAGAGTGAAAAATCGTTTTCTAAACTTTCATCAAAAACAGGGGACATGCGTAGTTCGTCTGCTGCCAGCGATGACCTAGACCATCCCGGGATTTCAACACCGCCCTCGGACATAAGTTCCAGAGGATCGAGGGCAGCGACGCATGTATGGGGTACTGAAAGCAGTGGCATGTACTATAGTGACGACGATGGCCAAATGAGTCCAAGTAGTACAAAATCTCAAATCGCGCACTCACCTCGATCAAACGTTAGCTTTGAACTAGATCCAAAATTATCACAGCTATCGGAGACTTGCCAAGATCTGCTAGAGGACAAATCTGATTTTGAGTCCATGACATATCGAGAATCGTCACCATCCGTGCATTTAAGTCATATTGTTGATACTGATTCCTGTACATCATCCTCGCATTCCGAAGTTAAGTCTGAAGTTCAAGTTATTGATAAAATTACCAAATCGTCGGAGCAAAAGTTCGATGCTAAAAAACAATCATTTAAGTCTGACATCACATTCCTTAGAGAAGCTGATGAACATTTCGAAAAAGCAATAGAAGAACATAAAAAAGTTAGCGGATCTGATGTAATTTCAAGTATTACAGCTAAATACGAATTGGGCCAACAAACTCATTCAAGTATGAGTCAACTGTCAACAAAAGAAGAAAGTACAATTACATTAAAGGATATCAAGTCTGAATCAAAGAAATCATCCGAGACATCTTCATTTAGTGCCTCGAGACAGGAATCAAAATCCAAAACTCAAAGTCAAAGAGTAGAAAAAGATCCTATTGAATCTTGGGGGAAGCCCTTAGGTCTACCTAGTCCCATTCTACCTCCTACACAAGGAGACGGCAAAAACACCCCTAAAAGACAAGGGCCCAGTTCAAACGTTCAACTGAAGAACAAGTTGAATCAAGAGAAGAGTAAAGATATGAAAAATAGAGCATCAGAGTCTCCCAGTAAGAAGAAATCCCCGAGCCCGGTGTACATGGAACTCACGTACGTGCCTCACCACGGCAACTCCTACTACTCCGCGATAGAATTCTTTAAGCGCGTCAGAGCTCGCTACTATGTGTTCTCGGGCACCGAACCTTCGAAAGAAATTTACAACGCTCTTCTCGACGCTAAGAAGACTTGGGAAAACAAAGAATTAGGTAGGTCATAGTTAACATATCTCACAAATTATTTCAATTTAATTTTATTTCTCTTATTCCTTTTTCATATAGTAAATAATAAATTTTCATCCCTTCCTATTCCAGAAGTGACAATCATTCCGACATATGACACGGACGTGCTGGGCTACTGGGTTACGGAGAACGAGGAGGCGTTGGAGAAGTACAAGATCGACCTGTCTCCGTCAGCGTCGCGCTGCACCATCAACCTGCAGGACCACGAGACCTCCTGCGCCGCCTACAGACTCGAATTCTAGGTGTCAGGACTATTTGTGGCGTTCTCAGCGAACCAGTGAGCCGACAATGTTTGCATGCTTCTGAATGATGGAACCAAAGAGTAATTATTTGTCGTAGGAAATAAAAAAGGGCTGTGATAAAAGAGGCATTCAGAAGCATTCACATTGATCGATTGAAGCCGCTCGTTCGCGTGGGATCTCTTACAAATAGATGTAATAGACTATGTGATATTGTGTAGCAAACGACAGACTGTTAAGGAGTTTGATAAATTAAAAGTAAGAACGTTAACGATTGACATTTGTGCGAGCTGCCTGCTCCGAGGTGCAGCTATCACCGACAAGCGAATCCTAAACGGCCAAGTCCCCAACAATATATCAATAACCAAGTATTCGACCTAAGAACAGAGACGTCCATTTTTTTCTAAAGATACCGTTTTCTAATAACGTCATAAATATTAACATGCCATTTAAAATATATTTCTGAGTATTTTTTAAATTTGGTCTTTTACAATCTGTAGAGCTTTTATACATGATATTTAGCGTAACCAGTCCATTTTGTTTAGCCAAAACACCGCTTATCTAAATGTCTAAATTTTTGAAAATTATTTTGCTAACGCATAAATTCTACATAGAGAATATTGTACAAAAAGTATTTAATATACGATTGTTTTTTAATTGAGCGCTTTTTGAAAAGGACGTAACGATTCGTGCGGCCCCTGCGAGCGGCGACGCCTGCAGGGGAACCACCGACAACTACTAAACAACTTTTCTACAACTAAAATTTTAAATAAATGTAAATGTACGTCTTATAAAGACTTAAACATGTCGTTGGTCAATGTCGACACTCTTTATTAATGTTTCTTACAATCAAGATAACTGTTAAACTAATCTAGAATGGCAAAGATAACTTCCCGATATTGAAATAAGTACAGTTAGGTTATTACGAGGTGAGAATCGTTTCCCAGTGTTACTTTAAAATCCGAGCTTCCCTGCCATTTTTGTAGATATAATAGGTATAGCGAGAGGCTGAAGCGTCCCGAGCACAAATCTAGTGACCGCCCGAGAGCTGCGGGTGCCGGAGCGGACCCGACTGGGGACCGCCTGCACCCCTGTCTCGACCCGCCCCGGCACGCGCGGCTGCGGACGGACGCCGCGGCCCTCGCCCACACAGGAGTCATCTGTGTCCTTCTAGACTTACTACGAGCCTAAATCGATAGAGAGCTTAATCCATATAAAATGTTTTATTAGAACTATTTATTATTACCAAATGAACAATCTATTTACCTTTGTTTTAGTTGAGGTCTGCTTGTTGCCTATCGTCCCGAGAGAGTCGCGATGGATGTTATTTAGACTGGTCTCGGCGAGCGATCAGTCGCTGGTTATTGAATCTCTGTTGTTACCTTTGTGTTGGTCGCGTGGATGTTTCGCTCCGTTAACGCGTTGTTTATAAATTTCTAGTCGTTTCGACGTATACTGATGTACTGATATTATTTCGTTCCTATATCCGATAACGGTGTGACTTTCTTTAACCTTTTGTCAAAGGAATTTAAAAGTAAATTTTTCTGTATTAATATAATGATATTCTGAATTAGATGTTTTCCTCCGGTGTTTGAGTTAGTGTGAGGTGAGAGCGGGTGAGTGCGTGACTTCATCGCCGCCTAGTCTAAGCGCCGCCGCGTCGGCTCCTCACTTCTACTCCAAGTCAAGTTGAGGTTATAAGTCAATTAATTTTAAGTCATCCATTAAATAAAGCGGACATGCCGCCATCCTCGCTTTCTCAGCCAGCCTCTTCTATCCATAGATAAAAATACTATCAGTGTACTGGCACCAGCACAATAAATTAACTTTTAAAAGGAATCTTTTAAATGTTTTAATAAGTATCGTATTACATATATGTCTATATGTTTTTTTTTATGTATCCATCTGTACGAATGAGATATTATTTTTTAGGTGCATAATAATATAATATAGTATGTGTTTAATCGGTGTATTGATTGGTGTGAGCACAATGAAATATATTTTGTTTATGTGAATTTACGCTTTATGTAGTTGTTTGGGCGGAACTAAACAGGGAGGTGTCTGATGTTACGAACGACTCGTCGACGATGCATTCTTTACCTTGCGGAATCAGCGGTAGCTTAGCTCCTAGACTATTTTATTACTTGGCATAGTTGAGACATGTACGAGTTATTTTGCGCGTTATTTTGATTTTGTCGTTTTGTCAAATAGAATGCATCGTTGACGAAGAATGAATGAGTTTCGAGAATGTTCCGATTCTTTTTGTCAAGGCTTGGTATTTAGTTAGTGGCGCACCGCGCCTCGCGAACAGACCCGAGACTTTACTATTATATTTTATAGCTAGATCTCTAATTAATGCATATTATTAGGAATATTAAAAATGTTATTAAAGTAAGAATTGTATCAGCTTAGTGAACATCAATAGCTCCGAAAAATAAATCATTATTAAAATTATTGAATGTTGTATTTTTATGACCTTTGCTTGTGACCTTGACTCTGCTAGTTATTGTTTAATTGAAATAACTTAAACTTTGATTTAAAACCATTTTATTAAATTGACATTGCATTTTTGAAAATTTATCAAAAAATAATGTAAAAATAGTTGATTTTTTAAATGTTTTATTTTGAAGATAGTTTTGTTAGATAATGGATTGATAAGGGATGTCATAAAGATAAGACGTGTGTTAACACTGAGTGGTGCTAAACAAGGGGTGTGCTATGAAAATGTTACTATTGCTATTATTTTTTTCTTATTAATTGTGAGGATTTCTGAACGCTTTCATATAAAATCAGTTAAACATCTTAATTTTTTTAAACAAAAAATTGAGATGATTCGTATAAAAAAAATCGTGTTGAATTTTAGTTGGAATCGTGTACTACATTGATATGTATTTAATTTCTTAAAATATAAACAAAATGTATACTTGTAGCTTAGTTGCTTAATGTATTATGAAAATATATATAAAATAGTTTGTTTTGTTTTCTGTGTACTTATGAGATTGGTGTTAGTATTTACATGTTTAATAATTTAAATAATGAACTTCTTACTATGTCATTAGTTATTATCGGTAACCGAAATATGTAATTTTAAATGATAAAATAAAAAAAAAACTTAAAAAATCATTGTATCGGTCGCATCTTTTTCTCCATTCTGAGTGTTTGGTGGAAATTCAACTAATAAACATATTTCAAAATAATTACGCTTTTCATTTGAATCTATACCTATATCTATACTAATATTATAAAGAGGAAAAATTTGTATTTTTGTATGTATTGAAATAACTCAAAAACTACTGGACCGATTTTAAAAATTCTTCCACCATTAGAAAGGTAATTTATCTTTGAGTAAGATAGGCTATATTTTTTAATTTCACGCGAGCGAAGTCGCGAGGAACATTTTATACAATTTCAATGCACCTTTTTAATACTGTCATTGAAAATTAAACCCAGCACTTAATTCCCATTGTCAAATAAAGCGTACCCACTCGTGTCACGCTACAAACAATAAAACTTTTAACCGAAACATGTTCAGGTTAAAAGTAATTACGAATAACATTGAACAACGGAACATTTTCCAACAAAAAATACGTAAACGATATTTGTAGCGAAATAATTCAATTAACAAGGACAAAGCCACACAGCTTTAACGAAGCAGGGCTTAACAAATTCCATATAACACAATTGTGTAGTATTAAAGTAGGATTCCATTGACAAATTAAATATACAAAAACAGGTATGAGTATATGTATAAAGAAAGTGGGTTTACCTACAGATACTCGTATATGTTTTGAAAAATAAACTCAAGAACCGTTTTTTTAGATAAGTTACCTCAAAATTAAATCTTACAGTCAAACTATACATAGTTTTGTAAGATATTGTTTTAACATGTTTTCCTAATTGTAATTAATTAAATAAATAAATTCAAATGACGACGAATAGACGGAAGAGATGAGCCGAAGGAACATGATGAATTTGGACCTTCCAAACTACGTTTATGTACAAATTGATCAGTGGAAACAGTAACTAACACCATCTTTGAACATTATTTTATCACATCGACACCAAACAGTCAGATATAATAATTACATCAGACACAAAACAATCTGTAATCTAACGCCTTCCTAAGTGCTGCTGAAAAACACTGTCTACATATTATATTACAAAGGAAAAGAAGTTTAATTTATATTTTTTTTTGTAAAAGATAAACTATGTTGCTGTGACGAAGTTTCTCTGTTTCTGACCGCATCTCATTGACAGCC
>JAOCNA010000013.1:134985-145268 GCA_026546675.1 Papilio helenus | reverse complement strand
ACACCTTGTAATCGGACCACTTAAAATCAAAAGTATGCTAGTCACAAAAAGATGAGGCATTTGATAATAATTGTTCAGTGACTTGAATTTTTTGTTTTGACCTTGAGCTTTGTCTTCAAACATTCAGTTCCATGCGAATTACCTTAGGTACAATATCTAAATTTGCGCAGAGTTCTGTACATAGTTGTATTATTTAAATGCCGCGCGCTGGTGCAGTTATTTATTAGTTAAGACGATAATAACAGAATTTCGACATTACAAAATTTAATTCATGGCTAGAAATACTTCCTGTATTAATCTCCGCGGCGTCGACATTCTCCGCACCCCGCCTCGCCGCGCCACCGCACCGCTTCAACGAGCCGCAAGCCTCACTGTCGCTTCACGCTTCTCGCTCGATGCGAAGGCGAACTTGTTCTGGCTTGACGTGGCAGCATTGTACATAATATTGTTACGTAGAACTCCATTGCCGTGCCATTTGTATTTATTTCCCGTGCTCCTTCATTCTTTTCAAAAACAGTGACTTCAATATTTAACGTTTAAGACACAAGTGTCACTGCATTTGAATTCTACTTCACTTTGGTTAAATACATGTTCGCTCAGATCGACTGTGGTGCATCACTCGAATATCTAAAAAGCGATGTTTATAACGTTTTGTTGCCTTAACCGGTTGTAGTTGAGAGGCATTAATGGTGAGGGATCGCGATGAGATCACGAAGCGCCGCGGTCTCCCGCAAGGCGGCGCGGCGGCACGGCGGCGCGGCGGACAGCTGTGACTGCGACGCATCAAACAAATATCGCGTTGTTGTTGCGGCTGCATGTGACGACGGCGACGGCGAGCCGATTCGCACACACAATTAATTAATGCAGGCAGAGAACTTTTGCTTATCAACCAGTTGTTGAACTTGTGCCGCGAGTTATCGTTAGAGGTCACTATCGCAATTACCTATAAGATGAATTAATCCGCAGTAGCGGTGGCGCAGCGAGTGCGCGAAGTCGCCACTGGTATCACGTCACGTCGCCTGACACCGCCTGACACTGCGCAACACCGAGTGACACCGAGTTACATCCGAGCGTACGTCAACGGGAATGCATAAACGTTGGGCAAATAAAAATCTACCCTCAGTACAGGTACCTTATATTTTGGTTTATCACGGTGAATAGAGATGTTGTTTGTTATGACTAATAATGTTCTTTCGTGTAAAAAAACCCTCATTTATAGATACCATCTCATCTTTTACTAAACAGAAAAAAAATATTCCCAAGACCGGATATTAGTTTTAGTGCCGATGTAACACTTTGTGACACTGTGTCACTCCAGAATAATAATACTAATGTAGTTTCAATTTACCTCACTGGTCAAAATATATCTTTATGAGGTTCTATCGTTTAGGCTCTAGCTTGTCACAAATAAACTTACATGCAAACCTACATACATACGTAATTTTAAAATATGCATACACGCGAAAATCATTACCTGTTGCCAGTCGAGAAAAAATAGTTACTTTATAGGCCTGCAACAAGCCGTCGCGAAAATCATAATATGAACAAAGTGAACCCATGCCAGGAATACTAAAGTTCAATGTCAAAGTTTTCGAAAAATGAAGAAAAATTTTGTTTTATAAAATTTGCACAAACTTAACCTAATTTACATTTAATTTTAAAATAATAAATACAATCTAAAATTAACACAAATAGTAAAGTAAAATGTATGAAAGCGAAGCTGTAGGCTAGTTTTATCAAAGTAGTTTCTACACTCCGAGCCGAAACTCTGCTCTCGACACTCGATACTCACCACTCCGTACTCGATCCTCCGCACCGATTATCCCATCCTACTATTGTTAGGAATGGATGGGAAAGGAGAAAGGACTGACGTAAGAGCTCCGTTACGCAAACTAATCATCGGCGTCGAGACGCGGAATGAGTTTAACTGAACGCCTGCTTTGTGTGTGGTCGCGGCACTGCACCGGGCGAGCCGCACATTGTGTAAGATATGTTGTTGCGGCTTCTATCACATATTGATGAGGCAAAAGGCACGACGAGAAAGAGCGTGGTAACGCTCGTATCGTTTTTGTGTACCACGCTTTTGCTACACCTCTAGTTGTTATCAGATTTTAAATTAAACTGTAGGATAGCGGACGACGGAGCTCCTACACTACAGCGTGGGCCATACAATTTACCTTAACACTAAAGAACCGTTGTTGTACGGCAATATTATTATCATTTTTTATTTCAATTAAAAGGTACATAAGCTAAAAGTTTATTATAATTGAACTTTTTCTTATACCTAGTAGCAAAAGTTATGTATTTTTACATTTGAATAGTAAGAATATCATAAGAGATATCTAGAGTTTAAATCTATCGCCCGTTTCGTGGCCCGACTCGCACTACACGCGGATAACTACTTTTGTAATTATATTAACTTGTGCGAGAACCAGAAAATACCTCCTAACTTTTTCTCTACTCAAATATCTTAATGGAATAATACTCCAACTAACCCTACTGCAGTATTTATTATGTCGTTATGTTTCTATTTTACTTGGAAGAATATTTATCATAATTGGAAATTCTGTTGACGGTTTGATAGTTTATAATTTTAAGACGCACACATTTGACTAAAACAGTCGCACAGCGGTTGTGCGATTGTCGATTGTTTCGCAGCCAATTCAACTGTTTAATTGCACAACTAAACATCGAGTACTGGGCGCACCTCCATATAAGCTCATAGGAATGACAGCGAGGCTAAGTAATTGTGTGCAGGATAAGGTTGGGAAATAACCAATTGATAAGGATGAATACAGTATGTTGTTCGACTTAAAACATAGGATAGTTTTCTATCGATCATTTATCTCTTCAAATTAGCATTTCCCTTGCGAAGCTATGAACTAACGAAGTGTAAATTTGTTGGGTGACATATCACATTAGAAGATGAACATCAGGTAGGTCGGCGAAGTTACTTCTATTTTCCTTGGCTTATTTTGCTCGGAATAAAATTTATTCAAGCTGTCAGTTCCAGGGATTGGAATGAAATTAGCAAATGTCCGGAGAAATGGAAATGGCAGAGTTATCTAATTTTCTTCGAGATTCAATTGGGTCTATGTTCGGTGTACGTTTGAACTTGTGCGACGAAATGTCGACCCAAGAAATGTTTCAACTAATCAAATTTACCTGAATTATTGATTTTATTTTCACCTGGTTTAACATAATAGTAATCAGTTGTTAATGTATAATGTTAAATTTAACCTTTTTTAATGTTATGTTTGTTATTATTCTCTGTGTGGTAATATTTTTTCCTTCTTCTTTCTTCACGAGACTTCTTAGGCCACGATTAAGCTCCAAATTCCATTACAAATTTGTATCGTCAGATAAGAAACGAAGTATTCAATTCGTTTCACAATTCAGCCGTAAGTTGGATAATAAGCTAATTGATTTATTATAGGACTTTCCACCATGTCTTGTGGTCTTAATAAAATATTTAACTAATAAGAATTCGTTCAATTTTCAATTGATGTAAGCACAATTACTTTGCATATTTAGTTCAATTGATATTAAAGAGATGCAAATGTATGCGAGGTATGAACATGAAGTTCACTGAATGCATCACTAGCGACGCCACGCGGCGCGGTCTGTCACCAACTTTAATTGCTCGCGAATTTAACTAAGGCAGGTGGCTCTGCTCGCAGCATTTAAATGCCGCAAACTTAATTAATACGACACGGTACGACTAGAGGATTTATACAATAAAAGATGTCATTCTACAGAATGTCTATTATCATACAAAACGTTTTTATTCTTTAAAACACAATCTCTTCATTAATTTTAATAAAGATTACCTTTATAATTTCAACAATCTCTTTAGATTATATATAAGTTTATTGCGACTTTAACAAAACTCATGTAAGAAATTATTGCTAGTAAATTAAATAAACACATAACATTCTTCACAGACCGTATATTGCTTGAGAAGAAAGTTATTGTAGCGAATACGAGAATCCGAATAATTGAATTTAGTGGAGCTAAAGTGGATTTGTTGAGGTCACACATTTATTGGAAGCCCGCGACGTGACCGCTCTCTGGCGTCAGAATAAGACACTAAATTAACTCTACCTTATGTTTCTCGTAGCATATTTCTTTCACATATAAGTAATGCGTTGTTTTAACTAAAACAGCAAACGGTAAGCACATTTATCGGAACAATAGTTTCTGTTTCAATAATAAGGCAATGTACAGTCAACTACATAAGTATGTATACATAAAGCTTTAGGTATTTTTATAAGCCTTCGGTTTTAAATATATGCTTACTTATCTGTACGTATGCTTATTGACTACGTACTGTTAACGAATATGTTTATGCATATTTTTAAATCAATATGTGTCTAAAGTTTTGTAAATGACTTCATATTTCTGCAGCTGATTGTACATATCTGTAGTAGAGAGGCCGAGTAGTTCACATCTATGAGGGTAACGTAATAAGCCTTCGCGTGGCCTCTCCAAGTTTCGGCTTAGTTTCTTGTAAGTTGATTTTCACAGTATTACTCGCTGTTCTACCTTTGTACTTATGTTGTACAACCTCAAATACGTTTTACTTAGGATATAATGCTTTTTCTTGAAGTGTTCTTCAGTAAGTACTTCATCTTACACGCTATTAAATAAAATTATTTATAACAGACTAAACAAAAGAACACCGATCAACAAGTAGGAAATAACAATAAATGTAAATGAAGACCTTTCCTTTTTTTTTAAATATATTTTTCTTTCACTTGGGGTTTATTAAAATAAAAACACGACAATCATAAAAGATAAATTGTTTTGCAATTGAAATAACTTTAATGCACCGACAGATGGCAGCACTGACAGTCGCCTCGTCGGCAAACATTTCGCGACGCTTTTACGGCTTTATTTTATCTGTGAATAACACTTTCATTATTTTGAGATATACTCGTAAAAGTGAACAGTTTTCATTCAAATTTACATTCCTCTCAGATTTGATGGTCTTTGTCTTGCTAGTTTTTTTATTTAAACTAGTTTAACATAAAACATGTTTAAACATAAACATGAGGACGTTATTTAAACATAAACATGTTTTATGTTCGACTTAATGTCGCCTCTGTCCGCGCAGAATTAAAACAAATATTTAGTAGCTTATGTCTTTTTCCATACTACCTAATTTCATCAAAATCTATACAGCCATTCTTCAATTACGTCGTATTGAACATCCATCTAAGCATTCGCATTTATGATATTAGTAGGAAGGTTGTTTCGCTACTCTTTTAAGAATAGATAAGATTTTTGACATCGCATTGGCTGAATATAAAACCGATATAACATCAAGTAAGATAATCTTAAGACTAGATTTACAAATTTTGATATAAAATACTTTGTAAACAGAATAATTTAACGAAAGCCGCGGAACATGAAAACCGGCAACATAAAGTGTTGCGCTCAAATTATTGTCATAAAACTTTTGGCGACGAAATTGCTCAAGACAAGGATTATTCAGGGAAATTTAAACAGAAAACTTTTATCCGAGCTCAAGTTTATCGTTTTGTAATAAAACTCGTTCAGTTATAAGTTTCACTTGTTGTTTTTGGTTTGTTTTGTTAATTTATGGCGTGTAACAATAAACAACTTTACCAATTTTGTTTTAAGTGGTATTACAACGACAATACCTAATTTATATTAAAAATCTGATTAAAATAATTTTTTTAATAAATCTTCACATAACCATTTGATAGACAACTAAAATATACAGTTCTTCTTCATTCTATTATCTAAATTAATTAAAAAAAAACGGTGTAAATCGTAACATTGTGGCTTACAATAGCCGTTGTTAGAACCGTCGATTTATAGAACAATTCTTGTGGTATTTTTCTTCTAATTCTTGGGATAATGTATAAAATACAAAAGGGAATGTTAATAACTAATCTGTCCTTAATTAATAACAATCATTAGAATAAAGAAATAAATTCTGTGTTCATAATACCCGCGTCACGTCACGCAAGCCGAAGTACAAAATCTACGCTTTGCTTAGAACAATACGCCTCATTCTGCCTCCGCCTCACGCAACTCTCGAAGTAATGTGCAATTGGGGACGTTTATTTCCTACCCCTTGGATGAAATGTTATTTGAAACTAATGGAATAGTAAGACAAGCTTATCTCAATAAGTGTATGTATGCATATAAATTGGCATAAAAACATGACACTTGGATTACCAGTAAGATCAGTTTTTGTCAGTAATAGAGGGTGCTCGTGTGCTGTTATCAAAAATATTAACTTATGCACACCAAGTCAGATAACATTGTCTATCTGTAAGTCAAACACCTTCTCATAGTAAAATGAAATTGTAATCCTTTATGTAAATACAGAAGGAAGTTTATATAGATACATTCTGTGAATTTGCTCAATTCATCAGTTGTCAAAAGTATTAATAAAATTGCTGATGATGAAGCATTTTGTATAAAGACACTTCTAAAAGTATTTGCTGAGTCAAACTTTAACAAATGTTCTTGAACAGAGCGATGAACGGGAACGCCAATCAAGCAATAATCCCAAGTCAATAGGAATTTGAATTCCCTTTTCCGCAGAAGTTCTCCAAAGTCCATCGACAAATTGTTATTTCGTCGGCTTTGAAAATGATTAGCACGTTATTTGGATACAATTTTATTTTCCTTATAGAATGATGATAAAGTTTATACTAGCTGTTGCTCGCGACTTTATCCGCGTGAAATTAAAAAATAATGAAACATATTACTGTGTGTGTTACTCAACGATAAATTTCCTTTCTGATGGGGAAAGAATTTTTAAATCGGCCTAGTAGTTTTTGAATTATTTCAATACATACATACAAAAAATACAAATATTAGTAGGTATAGATGTACTTTATTATTTATCTAGATTGCATTTTGCATGCAAATTGTTTGATTAATGTTTCAATCAGCATGTTTTGTTCTGTTCTGACTGCGAGAGTCGCGGTACAAATGGGTTAGTAATAGT
Organism: Papilio helenus; assembly: GCA_026546675.1. NCBI lineage: Eukaryota > Metazoa > Arthropoda > Insecta > Lepidoptera > Papilionidae > Papilio > Papilio helenus. Next base: position 138,277 of record JAOCNA010000013.1, on the reverse strand, counting down.
AAGGCCATAGGAGTTTTAAGCATGTTACATTTTGTACAATAAAATTTTCATATAAAATATGCATAATGGGAAGTATGGAATTAAAGCAATGTAATTAAGTAACATAAAATTTACATACGTTAAATATATTTATTGCGGTAAGCTGAGAGATAATTGTTATGGAATGTATTTTGGTAAACGTACAAAGGATTTACTGAGGCTATGTTTAATCAACAGTGTAATTGCTGTGTTCGATTTTCACTGCAAATTCTGCTCACGTAACGTACACGTATGCATATGTAACTCATATTTACACACGATATTTGAAATATAAAACGTTACCATGCTACTAAATTATGTGTGAAACTAACGGCCAAATATTGAATCGAATCTTAAATACTTCGCATCGTAAGCCCTTACAATCTGATAGACGTCGAAATTTGAAAGGAATTTGGAGTTTAGGAGCGGTCGCACACCTTTGACTAAACTATCGCACAACTGTTGTGTGATTGTCGATTGTTTTGAAAAACCTAATAGTGTGCGTTCCGCCATATAAGTTCATAGTAATCAAAGCACGACTAAACAGTTGTGGGATAGCTTAGTCAAAGGAGCGCTCTAAGCGTGGCCTTATCATTTAAGACGCTACTACATTAAATGGCGTTTCACTATTCGGTCTTTAGACTGTATTTTGTATTGATGTTTTTGTCATTTTTCATTCATTACTTATAAGAATAATTTGTACTTTAATTACATTAGCTATATACCACGTAATTAACCTGTCAATGTAATTAAAAAGTCAACCTAGGTCATGAAACGGAGTCTGCTCTTGATGGCAAGGCTGCGCAAAGATTCTGTCATTTAATTTATCCAGTTTTTATTTTTTTCGGTCTCGTCTAGAACTTAATTAGCTTCATAAAAGCAATATCTTTTGATGTCTTTATACAATTACTGTGATCTCTGAAGAAATTGGAATTACGTTTAGAAAAAAAAAGCAAAAATAATGCACACGAATTAAATTGTAAAGCATTTATTTTGCAAAACACTTAGGAATCCATTTAAACAATATTGTAACATAAAAAAAACTTTACTATTTAAACACTTGAAAACCTATGAAATAAGAAACACCACCTTATCTCACCTGGATAAACCGTCCATTATGTTTTATAAATACATATTTGTGCTACAACCATGTTCTAGAATGTTCTGTTCTCACGGTAGTACCAAACTACTTTAAGTCCTTCAAGAAACGAGCTTCTTTCAAGTACTTCAAGGCGATAATGTATTTGTGGTTCCTGTGCTTCATTACCTGGTTGTTCGCATTGCTCCGTTTAATACCTTCTCTTATGAAAATCAAGAAGTTATTTTTTTGCCACACTCACAGTCACCTAGTGGTGTAATAACAGAAGTTTGAGATGTAAAGTTCAAATGGCGGTTATATTAAAAAATAAGATATTCTTCGTATGAACGTTATTTGTAGAAATATAAGGAAGAATTTAAAAAGAAAATAAAACAGCGCTCAAATACGTGTGCACTTAAACATTTATAGAACCATCCGAAGGAAGCGGATGAAGTTTTCTAAGCAATCGCCCACGGTGCGGTGTCTTGGAGCAATTTTATTTTATAAGTATCTAAGGTTCATTTATGATATAGAAAATCAATTGAAAAATACAATCATCATCTTGCTCTTCCATACATCTCTATCTCCCGTCATATCTGAATTCACTCCCTTCATATCCTCTTTCACACAATCCACATTCGGTCTTAACACTTTTTTCTTTGTGAACAAATCAATAAAAATATAATTATCATAACAAGACTGTATAATTTATAAAAACAAAGTGAATATGACGTGAACATTTTGTACAGCAAGAATGAATGATGAAATTGGTCCAAGTAAAAACACCTCTACCCTTGAAAAGGAATAAAATCAATAATATACATAGATACTTTTTCATAATATAGACTAAAATCTCTTATCAATTATTATTTTAAACGTTTAAAGTCCACTTGGTTTTCAGAATGTTTTTTATATAACCTGTGGTCTACGTTTTTCCTTCGTTCGTCTTGGCCACTTACAGTAGTTTATTCCTAACAGCTGCGAAGTTGTTTTGTCATGCCGAAGTTGAATGATGCATCGCTGCGTTCATAAGCTCTATCTCATTAAAAGTTGTTTGTTGCGGAAATGATAAAAGTTTTCCATCGCTACAGTACACGATTCAGAAAAAACTTAAATAAACTAGGGCATGTATTCAAAACATCTCAACTTTACTTTCCTTTATATGTCATATTTTAAACAAAACACAATCGATCGTGTTTTTTTTGACGTGATAGTCTTTAAATCGATTACCGCATGCGTCAAAAAGCATGACTCACGCGCTGCCTTAGCCGCCGGAGTGTGCAAGCGAGATCAAAGAACAAGGGAAAGAGAGGCAGGTCCTGCCTACGCTAAACGTCTTGTGACTTAAAATATCGTTTGTAAACTAACTTCACACACAATTTTTTTATAACTAGTTCGTTCTTATTTTGTAACTTCGACAAAGCAATATCTATCTATTAACCCACAGACATCTCCACTGTCAAAGTTCAAAAGAATACGAGCTATAAAGCGTATAATACAAGAGAGTACAAAATAAAATCACCGTATCGACTGTCTGTATAAAATACGTACGTTACTATGAAAAGGTCGAACGAGTTCTTTAAAAGTTGGATCTGCCGAGCATTTTACGTGCTCTGTCTACGCCAAGGATTCCAAGAATTTATAGTATCGGATCACGTTGCAGGCAATCTAGAATAACTAAAGCTATGTTGATATATTTCATTGGACTTGAAGTACCAATTTATTTATCTATACATATAATAAAATTGGAATATCTGTTTCTAATATCATAGTTTCGAAAATCGCATTTAAAATTTTTTGTTGCCTGTCTGTCTGACCGCGAGCCGCGTTTGTTCCGGGTAACCTCCGAAACGGCTGGGCCGATTCCGACCGGACTTTCATTGAAAGGTAGCTGACATAGACGGGCATATTATAGGCTATTTTATTATCTTAATATTGCGTGGACGAAGTTGCGGGTTTAAAATAATATTAATGAAACTGATATTGTCAATAGCGATTTGATAAAACTTAATATCTGACTAGCTTACATCTGCGACTCCGTCCACGTGAAAAAAAGAAGCCTATGTGTTCTTCCAGACTATGGTGTACATATATGCCAAATTTCATCCACGGGAAATCCAAGAAGGACAGAAAAAAGGTCTCTCTCTTCTGCAAGAGACCATTGACTCAAAAAGAAACTTTACCTGTTGTGTTTCT
>JAOCNA010000012.1:10537636-10548479 GCA_026546675.1 Papilio helenus | reverse complement strand
ATAAATCATAAGACTTTTTTTGGAGTTGGTTTAATTGAAGAGATGGAACAATATGCTCTAATAAATGCTTGCTTTTTATTAAATTCTACGAGGTCTATTTTATCTGTTGGCGACCACGCATTACCATGGCAAGGAATTGTTTATGCAACTCCTATGTTATTTTCTATTCTTCTTCAGGAAGAGTTCGTTTCGACACAAAAGAAAATTAATTATTGGTTTTCAATTACTTTTTACATTTAGTAAAAAAGTTAAAATGTGATCACTTTTTAGCACTGGCAACTTTTTGATTGACCGTTTTGATTCAAAATTTAATCGGGTTATCGATAAGGCAACACTATTCTATCGATAGTGATGTTCGGTTTCTATCGATATTAATTATACATATGCAATCGGTTTTTATTTAATTTGTTTGAAATCGATATTGAATGTTGAATCGACATTTTAATTTTGAATATCAAAATCGTTATTACTTGTTAACAAACCAAATCGAATACCTCAAAAGCCTTATGCTCAAAAAGGAAATGTGTTACGCTGTAATAAATACCGTGTTTTTTTATATTTTTTTCATCTAGTTTACTATTCGTAGAAATACACAATGTGCTAGTTTCACTGTGTCTAACAAAATTTTGATCAAGCCCACTTAATTACAAATAACTTCACAAACTTATCGTTTTCCAATATAATGTTTCAAGGCAGTTTGTTATATACATATTATCATAAGTACTTAATCTTGTTTAAAACACTATTTATTAAAATAATATCATCGCTATAAAGTATGCTTGGGCATCGAATTAAAGTCGATGACATTTCGATTAGGGAAAATAATTTTTAAACGCACATCACTAAACAGCGTTTATTTATATGCTGTTGTCTGTTTTAAATTTTGATTTGCTATTAAATAGAGCAAAGTCTAATTTTAAATTATTTGTGCATACTAATCGTTTAAAACAATCCAATTTTTGGCCGTGGGGTTCTTGAAGGCGCGCTGCAACTCCTGCAGGTGCGAGCCCGCAAACTGGATTCCTGCGCAAGGCAGAGGGCCGAGGTGAGGAAGGGACAGAGAGCGAGAGGCGGGGGCGGGGGCGCTAGCGTACCGGTGAGCGCCACGAAGAGCCGCAGGATGTCGTTGGTGCCCTCGAAGATGCGGAAGATGCGCAGGTCGCGCAGCACGCGCTCCAGCCCCGCCGACTTCATGAAGCCCATGCCGCCCAGCACCTGGATGGCCTCGTCCACCACGGCCCATGCGGAGTCCGACGCGAACACCTGCGCAGACGCCCCGCTGCACTCCGCCTCCTCGTGACCCTCGGCCCGGTCGCGAGGTGCAAGTGTATAAATCTTAATATTAAATACCACGCGGAAAACCAATACTTAACAGCTAGTAACTGATAAGCGCCTTCGATTTCGTCATACCGCACAACGCACCGCGCCGAGCCACGCGCACAAGTAAAAAGGGAGGGGAGGGGGCGCGTACCTTGGAGATGGCGGCCTCGAGGTGGTAGTCCTGCGCGCCGCAGTCCATGTTGCCGCTGACCATGTAGGCCAGCGACTCGGTGACGTACTGGCGCAGCGCCATGCGCGCCAACTTCTCCTGCACGCCGCCGAAGTCGCGCAGGTGCCGGCCGAACTGCACGCTCGTGGCGGCGTGCTCGGCGGCCACGCGCAGGGCGGCGCGCTGCGTGCCCGCCAGCGCCGCCGCCATGCCGAAGCGGCCGTTGTTGAGGATGTTCATGGCCACCTTGAAGCCGTTGCCGAGCCCGCCCAGCACGTTGGCGGCGGGCACGCGCACGTCCTCGTAGTACACCTCGGTGGTGTTGGAGCAGCGGATGCCCATCTTGTTCTCGGGCGGACCGGAGGACACGCCGCCGAAGCCGCGCTCCACTATGAACGCGGTCACCTTGTCGACGGTTTTACCGTCGCGCTCCACCGGCGTCTGCGCGAATACGGTCATGATCTCCGCGATGCCGCCGTTGCTGATCCAGATCTTGGAGCCGTTGAGGATGTAGTGCTGGCCGTCGGGCGTGGGCACCGCGCGCGTCCTGAAACACCGAGCCCGCAGCTTACTAACGCGGGAGGGGAGCAGTGGAGCATTCGAGCACGGACACGCACTTGATGGAGCCGGCGTCGGAGCCAGAGGAGGGCTCGGTGAGGCAGAAGGCGGCGTACTCCCCGCCGGTGACGCGTGGCAAGTAGCGCGCGCGCTGCTCCTCCGAGCCGAACAGCAGGATGCCCTTGAAGCCGATGGACTGGTGCGCGCCGAGCGTGATGCCGACGCCGAGGTCGTGCGCGCCGACCACCTCCACGAGCCGCGCGTACTGCGTATTGTTGAGCCCCAGCCCGCCCAGCTCCACCGGCACTTGCAGCCCGAACGCGCCCAGCTCCCACAGCCCTGACAACGTGCCCGCTTCGATTTGTGCTTCCGCGTCGTTCTTGGCCGGGTCGTTCACCTAAACGCATACACATTTCATAGTGCACTCCGACGAATTAAATAATAAATGCATGAGACATAATATGCAGAAGTTTCGCAAATTTGCAAGCTATTACCAACGATGCTAAGAAGTGATACAGAATAAAGAGTCTTAGTTTTTCATCGAGAAACGACGTGCACTTACAGATACTTTGGTCACTCGTAATAGATGTGCGTCATTTACTTTTCCAACTATAACTACATATACCATATATACATCAACATTTAATAAAAGCTTGCAGTGCAAATGCAACGGTCGCTAATAGAATGTGTATTTTAAAAAGCACCTCCTCGAAAAACTTCTCAACTGGTGGGACGAGCTCGGCCAAGGTCTGGCGCTGGTCATCGGTGAGGGGCTCGGGGAAGGGGAACACCTGCGCCGGCTCCACGTGGCCGCGGAACAGGTTCAGCGTGAAGGAAGCGCTCTGGCGCGCACCGCGGCTCGCGTCCGGCCGCGCGGCCTCCGTGGCCAGCGCTCGCCGCCCGCTGCGACCACGCGTCCGTCACTCTCCTGCTACTGGGAGAGCCGCTGACGCCTACCTACCGCCTATCAGCTATGTGGGCGTCAGCGTCTCTCTTACGGGGCTTTTATGCATTCTTTAAGCTTAAATTGGTTTGGAGAATGCCAGAGAAGGGTTCTGACGTGAACAAATATTTACATACTTTGAGAGTAGGTAGATTTCATCTAGTTATTGTAAAAGTCCTAAAAGTCACATTCATATTGCATAAAGGGTCGGCACGTTAGTTCCTACGTCACGATTCTGAATATATTAGCTTGCTGTCTTGTGACTGATCATACTTGGAATTCCAATGTAGTAATGCTGGATTGGGTCGCTTGCGGCAATGACAACATAATTTAGCAGATAACTGCTTTCTGTATTGTGACGGTTATCCATATTTAACATTTTTGTAAACAACAAGGGGCTAGACAAACTGCTTCACTACAGTACTTTAATATTAATTGTTAATTATTAATTTCATTAATTAAATTTGTATTTTCGGATATAGTTACATTTGTTAATGTTTTTAATTACTTTTATGGATGTTTTAAAATCCAATTGTAAGTTTATTTTGAATGCCATTATCCGCCTGATTCCTTTCAAACAATGTGTTTATATCAGTGTCTTTGGAACAAGTTCCAAGTTCCATAACGATTTTTCTTGTTTTTAAGGCAGTTCAGTGGATGAATCACGAAAAATATTAAAATAAAATGGTTCTTCAGCTCGCATTTCTTAATTTGGGCAAATAACTGTTGTTTTTATATTGTAAAATATTCAGTGTTTAATGCTTTTTAAAAACCTGAAGAAAAAATTAAATTATCATTGAGTTTTTTTAAATAAATTTTTGAAGTGGCATTTTTCACTAATTTTGAAAAAAAAAAACAGTATCACTTAAAATGGTTAACTTTTGCATAATGCATATAGAGGTCATAATTATCACAAATGATCCCCTCTTTTACCTCCTAACGCGTATACCTCTAATTACCAATAACCCTGTATAAATAAAGCAAATATGGTGATCATACATGCCATTGTTAACTACTATTTTACATCTAAGATACAGCAGTATTTAAAATCTAACAGTATGGCTGTTACAATTACAATTACAATTATTGTATTATATATAATACAATAATTGTATTATATATAATACAATAATTGTAGAAAGGGGACTTGAAATGAAAAGATGACCCGCTAGAGCAATTGTACAAAGTCCAAGGTTCATGTGAGTAAAGTTTATTTAGGTCACAGCTGATTTTGGTACCTGAATGAAAAATTCCAACGACCTATTGAACCTACCTTTGGGTTAAGGACAATTCCCTGCGAACACATCGACTTGCACATCTTAATATTTTTGTCCCTTGCATTATATACTTCTTACAAGAAAAGTTCAAACCAGAACATAAACAAAAGTAAACTTTAAAAGTTATCTAATACTGTCTAAATTAACGTTAGTATGGTTTACGGGCTCAGGTCAAAACTTAAGTATATATAACGATTTAATTACACCTCGCAAGGAGAGTATTAATTTTAATGACTAAAAACTTTAAACTTTATAATCCACATTACTCGTTTGTTGAATGTAAAACTGTGCGTCTACCAACATTATAAATAAAAACGTTTGATATCTTTGATATGTATACCAAAGAGGATGTATACAACAAAGAATAGTACCCAAAATAGTACCGATGTAATCCACAGACAAACTACTACCTCCGTGAAATAGCCCCTCACTTTCTTTATTTTTACTTTTTTTTAATGCAAATCGTTTGAGAATCGTCAGAAAATCGTTTGAGAGAAATTAAGAAAAAAGAATTATCGTTTGAGAGTTCTTACTTTTTCTGTAAAAAATATTTGACGTTTTGAAATCGATAATTTTCAAATCGATTTTCCTTTTCTCGGAATTAAAAATGAAACTAATGGACTTAGAAGGTTCAAATTTTTCTCGTCCTTAGAGAATCGTGCGAGAATGATAGAAAGAAGAGAAAAATCGTTTGAGGGTTCTTACTTATTCTGTAAAAAAATTTTGTATTTTGAAGTCGATAACATTCGAATCGATTTTACTTTTCTCCGAAGTAAAAATGAAACTAATGCTAATGAAAATAATAATTTTCTCTATCATTCTCAAACGATTCTCTAACGACGATGAAAATTTGAACCTTTAGTTTCATTTTTAATTCCGAGAAAAGGAAAATCGATTTGAAAATTATCGATTTCAAAACTTCAAATATTTTTTATAGAAAAAGTAGGCACTCTCAAACGATATTTCTTTTTTCTCAATTTCTCTCAAACGATTCTCTAGCTATTTGCATAAAAAAATAGCGAAGTGTGAGGGTCAACTACACGCTGAAAATTGAAATTGTTTTCACGGAGAAAGTAGGAACTCTCAAACGAAAATTCCTTTCTCTCAAACACTGTCTAACGATTCTCAAACGATTTGCTTTAAAAAAAAGTTAAAAAAAAGATAGTGAGGGGGCTAACTTCACGGAGGTTTTGATGAAAGTTGAAACTTTATATACTCTATGGTTTAAACTTCAAATCTTAACAAATCAAACTTTACATTTTGACATTCCTGTTATTCTTATCCTAGACATGACGTGAAACCGTAAATATCTCAGTACATTTTTTTGTTGATAATGTTATTTAATTTTTTTATATACTAAGTTAGTAAATCAAAAATGTTCATGTACATTCTCGAAATTAAAAAGGAGCTATTAGTGTGCGTATCCTTGTCGGTGTTATACTTAACCTATTATCTAGTAGAGGTAGTCAAGGTAAAGTCTATTATCTTATAAAATTGCGATAAGACCTCTTCCAAGATTAACCGTGTAAATGGGACTAGAATGTTTTACAGTTAAAGAATGTTAAGTCGCATTATTTCAGAAACCTATATTAATATGCCGAAAAGGCGAATTCCGACAACTTCTGGAAGAGAATGTGCCGATCCTGAATGAATATTATTGGCCCACGCCGTGGTGCGTGGAATCAAGGTTACAGACGGTAATCGGCTCTCTGCTACGTTCATTGTTGTTGCCGCCGCTGCAATTTCGACGGTAAATAAATTATTTTATGCAAACTGGATGGTTATAGTAGTAAGTAGTTAGAATACCCTTTCTACATTAATTTCGTTATCATATTTATTGGTTTATTCATCACATAAATCGATTATTTATTTATATTATTATTATGGATACATTACAGTGGATGCAGAAGTTTCAACTTTCAAGAGAGACATTATCAAAAATGAATTAAAACCGTCTCAACTCGTGCATAATCTTCCAGTGACGGTACTAGTCTTGGCTGTTACACGTACGATGTACTAAGTAGTCTTGGGTTTAATTGGACATCTGCAAGTTCGCACTGAACTAGTACAATTAGGAAAACGTACTAGTAGACACTATTAGAACCTTTAGTACATCAGCTTTGTGAGACTGAGAACACAATAACATGAAAAGAATATAACGAAGGCTTACGCGTGTTTAAATTTTATATATGAGATTACTTCACATCTAATTTTCAGCAGGGTAAAATATATGTTACTAGCGAAAATAAATTTAAGTTAAAAATAATTTTATCCACCTTTGATTCTCATTACCGAAGGTGGACGCTTCGACCTGGCAAATCTACTGTTTTTTTTATTATTTGGCTAAATTAAGTTTTAGTTTTACAAATAACAGAATTCGTGAGAGCAAAAGTTTGTTTATACTTTTAGCATACATGTTTGATTTTCCTTCATACTTTAACATAGCGGTATATTTTAAATAAATGACCACTAATAAACTACAGAATGAGAAATTATTTTGAGGCAAATTTAAAAAGTCATGTTCTCATGCGCAGCACTCGATCACTTGCGCGAAGGGAAAGAAACATCGTAACGCAACATAACAAAAAATAATATTCGAATCTATGTCACGCTAAATTAACCTTTATTGCAAAGAGTTTTGGTTTAAAATTCCAAACCGAAAGCACCGTACATCTCTGTCCCTTTTACTCTCATACTGTTTTTTTATTAGTACTTTTAGATTGAGATCCCAGACCAGGATGACGACACTTAGTTCAAACGCTTTATTGTTATACGATTAGATAGTACTCGTTTGTGATGTAACTGAATGGCCATTAGTTATCCTGTCCAATGGGGCAGTTACGCGCTATCACGCGCTGAAGTTGGTAAGTAGTACATCTTAGCTCACTTATTTTCACAAAGCTGATTTTCACATATGTGTTGGAGAACACTGTAAGAATTACTAAACAAATACTGGCAGACAATTTCTGTGGGCTGTTTTCGAAGACATACGATTTAAAGTTGCCAAAAATTTGACTTAACGTTACTTTTATTTTCTCAAGCTTGATTTTTATATATTACACTCCGGGGCCTGTAACAATACCCCCTGCGAGCAGTCAAACGTCTCTGATAGGGCAAACGACCTCCCAGACACTTTCATTGTCCGCGCGGTTTGTAGCACTAAAACGTAAATAGCGGAACTTTACTTAAGTTTAAAAGCTTTGTTTTCATACATGATGCTTAGGGGCCTATTAGAATACCGCCTTCAAGCAGCCAAACACTTTGGACTAGTCAAACAACCTATCGGAAACTTTAATTGTAAATACCTTATAAAGTTTTTACTTACTCTAACCAGAGTGTCTTTCTCCTTGCAGGGGATATAGTTAGAGTTCCTAGCATCACATATAAAAATCAAGCACTTGAAATTAATTAAAGTTTTATTACATAACTTTTAGCAGTACGAGCCCCGCGGTATATAAACTGACTGGGAGGTCGTTAGCCCCATCAGACACGTCTGTCTGCTTGCAGGAGGTATTGTTATAGGCCCCTGAATGTAATATATGAAAATCAAGCATTTGAAAATAAGGAAAGTTCTAATATTTACGTTTTAGTGTTATGAGCCGCGCGTAACTGAAAGTGTCTGGGAGGCCGTTTGCCCTATTAGAAATGTCTGCCTTCTTGCAGGGGTTATTGTTATAGGCCCCTGAGTGTAATATATAAAAATCAAGCATTAGAAAATAAAAGTGACGTTTAGTCAAATTTTTGGCTACTATAAATCGTCTGTCTTCGAAAACGGTCCACGGAAATTGTCTGCCAGTATTTGTTTAGTAATTCTTACAGTGTTCTTCAACACATATGTAAAAATCAGCTTTGTGAAAATAAGTGAAATATCGGATTTTGTTACCTTATCTGACAGTGACGGCATATTTAAGCTATCTGAGCCTCTATCAGCCAGTGGTGGGACTGGCCTATAAATTTCCAATTTTATTCAGTTTATAAAAGAATGGTCCAATTTATTGAATTACCATATTAAAGAAATATATCACTTTACGCTTTTTGAAATAAGACATTTTATATTCTAAATATTATTTTAATATTGCTCTTAATTTATAAATTTTAATCCATCCCATCTTATGTATACTACATTGGGGCATGTGCGAATATCCCAAAACATATCAGAAGTCTTTACATAACATATTTCTATGTTTATTACGGATTGATGTCTTCTATTATCAGTATCAAATAAATATTTTCTTACAGACAATTGAATTTACAAAGTGCCTAATTATGTATTATTTAAAACACAGATTAATTAAAATAGAGTAAATAAAATGTTCACATACCCTTTACTATTACCACAGCCTTTACAACTAATTGGCATTATTTATTTATATTCTAAGTAATGTAAAGAGATGACATACAAGATTAATGGTTATTTTCTGAGGTGTGGCATAATTAAGAAACTATGCAGTATAAGTTGAAGAATGCATTTACGTTATGTCTCATTGTTAGACCCTTTTTCTACAAAAAAATTAGAGACTTCTTGGATATTAGGAATCATTCATTCAAACCATTAATTATTAAGATAAAATAATTTGATACTGTCCACTATAAAAGCAATCCGTCCTATTAAAAGTAACTTGCATCATAAAAAGGATATGATTATCTCAATGTTTTTTTTTAATTAAAAATTAATTTAAATGATATTCAACATTTTTGTTTTGTTAAAATTCTGTAATTATTTATGCGTGATTGTAAAGATGCAATATACATGGATAAAAATATCGTGAATACAATTTTATTTCTTTATACATGATTTAACATACCATTTGCAAATATCAGTAAGTCAATCACCTGATGGTTCTGCCTACACCAGTTTATAAACCATGGTTTGTGCAATTAAGCTAAGCATATATTTATTTACATATTTACATTACTCTATAAGAGCAGATTAACCTCTAATAAATATGAGGTAATTGTCTTGTTTTTTATATTTTCCTCTAAAATACTTTTTATAAAAATGTACACTAAATTTTACTCACTACAATGGTATATGAGAACCTTACCGTTGTTTCTAATACAAACTTAACCCTATTTCTCTAGTCATCTTTGAATGAACATGTCTTGGCAATAGAAACCCACATTTCATTTCAATTTGATTTTAATATATGATATTGCGAGCTATTTTAGTCTAAACAATATTTAATACAAGGTCTCAAACAATATTGGAAACAACTTTTTGATGGACATACACAGAACTCTCATTGTACTAACGGCCGATTACTGAAAGAAATATTAAACACCTCAAATGGACTGTTATCTGAACCAGTTGGTATAAGAATTAAATTATGATAACTCAATATCGCCTTTTATGATATTTTCTATGTCCATGTAAGTTGCAAATATTTTCTTACAGAAACAACTGATAAAACGCCTGTGAGTTTAATGGAATATCATTAAAGATGCTGTTTTTTAAGTATTTCAGTATTCATCCTTTAGTGTCATTAATTGATCATAAAGGGAGATTGTTAGTGTAGATTATACATACTAAATCTCCACTAAAAGGGCAAACACTCAGCAGATTAGTGAAATTGAACCCAAAATTTTATAAATACAAGTTTAATTAAGAAAATGTCAATGGAATGAACATTAATTATACATTTTTAAATAGTATTAAAGGAATTCAATTTCAGTTTCATGCTGGAAGCATTTTTAGTACACAAAAATGGAGGCTTTGACCCATGACAGTTTTTATTATAATTGATAATCTATGGTGTATTTCTAGAATTAGGCAATATTGATATGAATGATATTAATAAATATTAAATTATTATTTATTCAATTTATCATTGACAGTGATCTTTTAAGCTAAAGCTTTTTACTACAATATTCTTTATTGCCAATATTTTTAATAAAACAGTCAGTTACTTTGAATACAAACTATTTGACAAATCACACTAAAATGACATATCAAGTACATAAGACATAAAATAACACTCATATATCAAATCCAATTGTTTTGAGCAGTACCGGAGCAGCAGTAGGGCGCGGTTGGGCAGACGCCCAGGGCGCCTGATAGGTGTGCCACAGGGATAATTACACTCACATAACACTTTTCACCCTCCAAGTCGCGAAACAAAGAGAGCGACGTAGAATTTTCGCCCAGGGCGCTAGTAGAAATCCGGCACTGAATTTGAGTCCAGTTTTGAGCAACATACATAGCCCAATCACTGTTGGTTGGTCATTACCATCCACATCAGATGCTCGGCGGTGTCCAGGTCGGGGGGCGAGTCTGCGGGCGGGGCGTACGGGTCTTGGGGTGGGGCGTACGGATCGGGGTGCAGGGCGTACTGGTCTGGAGGAGCGTACGGATCTGGCGGCGGAGCGTACGGGTCGGGGTGCTGGTCGTACTGGTATAGTGTATGAGTATACGGATCTGGGGGAGGAGCGTATTGGTCTGGAGGCGGGGCGTATGGGTCTGGAAGCGGGGCGTACTGGTCTGGAGGCGGGGCGTACGGGTCGGAATGCGAGGCGAACCCACAACACAGCCAATGTTCACTCGCAAGATGAACGAGCAGATTGCCAGGGAAATTGGGA